>JANRGW010017187.1:0-20408 GCA_024733675.1 Psilopsiagon aymara | reverse complement strand
ACCTGTGGGAGTTGCATTCTTTCGATTCTCCTTCCCATTCCTCCAGGAGCAGAGGGAAGAAAAAGGGGGAAGTGAGTGAACAAACTGCGTGGCTGTTTTACAGTTTAAAACCATGACAACCTCTCATCAGATTCCGAAGATGTTGGATGCCTTTGGATATCTTTTCAAGAACCCCACTCAAGGAGGTTCTCTTGTGAATTTCTTGTAGATAATATTGATTTTGGACATTTTATCTTTTCAAAATATTATTTTTCCCCGTGGTAGCGCAAACCTCAGCATTGGAATTTGGGTCTCCTGAGTCCTGGTTTGCTTAATTGTGTTAGGAAACATCTATGGAGTAACCAGAAGTGGAAAAACCATTGGCAGAGAGTAAAATGAAAAATACACCATGTATTTCTGGCAGCATACACTTGACACTGCTGTTTCACTTAGTACGTCACAATTTCATGGAAAGTGCTGCCGTGTGCTTCCCAGATAGCATTCTGGATGTAAAATCTTCTAATGAGTAAATATCACCATCTCTATGCTTCACCTTTAAAATGACAGCCCTTTCAGGTAGCATCAGCTTAAGGTATTGCATTGGGTTCCACTGCAGTTCTATGTAGGATGTGACAGGTGATTAATCTGATCAAATAGACAGCTGCTTCTGAAAACTGTTTCACTCCTACTGCTTCCCTTGACTTATCACTGTGCTCATAAAAACTTTACCAGTTTTCTGCCAGTTTAGGTCTCTGAACAGGTAAATTCATAGCAAGTGTTAGACAAGTGTCACTTGTGAAGAACTGCTAGAACAGACCTTTTGGTTAGTGAATAGCCTTTTCTTAGCCTAATCTGTGTCTTAAAGCATCATTCACAGAGAATGGTAATTCTGCTCTACAATGGCAACTGTGATAAAGACATCTGACCCAGTTAAACTTCCTTCTGTCACTTTTCTTCAGCCATGACTCTTCCATGACTTTTGCTTGTTTTTTTTTGTTTTCTGCACAAATTTCTCATTCATTTTCTTTACCACAGAGAAAACATGTGCATCTGCCTGAATTTTATTACTGAGAGAGGGATAGGACTTCACATCAGAGCTATATCCTTTTCAAATCTTCTTTACCTAAATTCTCCAACAAGCAAATTCCTGGGTTTTGGTTACATATAGTTAACTCTCCATTTAGTACCATCACACTTGTTGCAAGCAATGTTTTTGCCTTGTCAGAATTAGGGGAAGCCTGTCACCTGCATTAGAGATTGGCATTGGGCAAATACTAAACAACAGAAAAACAAAACCCATAAAAATTTATTAAAACAATTGTTAATAATTTGCCCTGTTTTCTTTCAGTTATAGATCTCAAAGTGTTTTGCAGTTATGAATTCCTTCCTTTCATACATTTGTAAGGACTCTTATGACCTTTAATAAATATTCTGAGTATGATAAAATGATGGTGTGATTCTATGATTCTATGATTCTGTGGTGATGGTGGTTGGTGGAGAGTGTACCATGGATTCAATTTCAAGAAAAACTGAGACACAGCAGAATTCTATGGTCACTTCTCGGGTCATGCCAGATCAGGGTGCAAAATCTATTCTGTCACATAGTTCTTGTATTCTGGTAAAAAAATTGGGTATTGGGTCACATTCTGTATAGTGGCTCAATTCTTTACAAAGAAGATGGAGACTCCCTTTTTACAAGGAATCACATGGAAAATAAAAGGGGTAACTGTCAGAAGTTACTCTTAGGGAGCTTCTGTCTGGAAACAAGAGGAAAATTTTTTCGATAGGAACAATCAGCCATTGGAATAATCTCACTGGGTAAGTGGTGGGTTCCTCAACATTGGACACATTTGAAATTCAGTTAAACAGGATGCTGAGACATCTAGTCTAGGTCATACTTTACTAAGAAAGGTTGAACAAGATGATCCTTGAGGTCCTTTCCAACCTGATATTCTACAATTTCCTGTGATTAATCGATTCAGATTACATGGTAAAGATTTGGAAAGTGCACCCTCACTTCCGGATTATGACATCCTCAGCCCTTCTTTTATGCATGTTTTTAGCACCTATCTTTAAAAAAGTACAGTTATGTCACCTTCAGAAGATAATCAGTCAGGATCAAACCATGTAAAAGAACAAACCCCTGCTGCTGCTTTTATCTTTATGCATCTGTTTTACATAGACTAAGTGTGAGAGTCTTTTGAACTCTGGTTTGGATCTACCCACCAGTTCAAAGGGAATGAGTAGACTAGGAAGTAATGAGGAATACGAAGTTGTGCAGTAGTTTCAGAGAGGAAAAATGAGCTGATGTACTTGTGCCTTCACTGCACTTTTTCCTGCAAGCATCACGACCAGTTACTGACCTCTGAATACCCAAGAGAGGAGCTGCAGTTGCCAGACTTCCTGAGCCTTCTTCGGGAAGAACAGCAGTTCTTCTGAAATGGTGCATTTTCAATGAAATAAGTCAGTATAGGATGACAGAGCACAGAAGCAGCGCAGGATGACAGAGAGGGAAAGGTTATTTGATATTTTAAGTATATTTTGCATGCAGTAATAAAGTTCTGCCTTGAAGAAGATGCAATCATAGTGATGATCAGTTGCTACGGAAATCTGATCTGGGGGGAGGGAAATTCATCCACATACTTGAAGTGAAAGGGGCACTTCAGCATCGTGTCGTCTTCATCCATCTTAAGTGTGTGTCTCTTGACGAACCTGTGTAAGTTCTCTCAAATCAATGGAGGAGATAGGCATCTCCACAGGATGATTTGTCTAATGACAGGTGTTTATGAAAGGCTGGATAAATTGCCTTTTCAAAAAGTCTGTCTCTTTCTATTTAGTCTATGTAGTGAATGGAGAACTTCAGATCTAGTTTACATGAAATGGATAAGTTAATTCAGACAAATCCTACCCTACAGAATTGAAGGCAGAATCCAGCCCAGCTTCTCTTCTTTTTCTCGCTGCCTAGAGTATAGTAGTAATCTGCTATTCCTATGTAACCAAAAGATTTTGAGACTGATTCAATGTTTCATATTTGTTTTGGTTATTAATCAGTCTCAAAAGCTTTCTATTGCAGTTTATAGTCCAAAGTGAACAGAAGTGATCTTTTAATTGATCTTTTTAATGATGTGATATTTTATATACTATCAAACACAAAATAAAAATATTTTATACCGAGAATTTATTTTCCTTTTTTATATGAGCATTCTGAATATCTCTAAATGACAACAGACTTTTATTATTACATAAATATCTGTTTTACTTTCCCGAATTTGTTTACTGCTATTGAAAATTAAGAAAACAATTGCTGGATATGGGAGAAACAAGTTTGCCTGATTGTATTTTTACACTGTAAAATGCAGTGATTATCCTACAAGCAAGATCACTTTGGTAGAAGCAATTGTTTCAAAGTCTTTTCTGTCTTATATATTACTACCTTCACTGACTTTTGTTTTCTAATGGAAAGCGAAACACCATAAATTTTTATTTCAGACCATCTGAGCTGAAGGCCTTGTACTAATTTTTAGCTGATCTTTGGCAACTTCTGTATCTTATCTTTAGTACACTAAAAATTTCACTCTGGAAATTTTACTAAATTTATCTGGAACCATTTTCAATATTTTCATCTGAAATTTTCTGTACACATTCCAGATTTTTTTGAAACTCTATGTCTACAATTTCTCATAAATATAATTCATCAAGAAATATTCTATCTCCGGAATGACGGTGTCAGCCCACAGAAGATGCCTGGCAGTGCTAATGCACAGTTAATCAATCATCACCATTACTTTTTTCCAGGTCATTGAGAAAGAAAATGAAAAGACAAGATAATGAAGACAGTGAGATGACTAATTAGTTGCCTAAATGAAGACTGTTCGGAGATATTCAACTATATATGTTATTCATGGAAATAGCATGCTTTCTTCAGCCTCCTACCACAGAAGAGAAATGTCTGTATAAAGCCATTTAGACTCATTAAAAAACAATAGAGTAGGAAAAGAAAAGAAGTCTGAGAGATGTGAGTTTTCCACACTTAATGTCAGGAAAAAATGACAGTTGCAGTTGCTACTGTTAACGATAAAGAAGCACAGTAAATAAGAGACTAGGTAACTGAAATGAAGTAAAAATAAGTCAAGCCACACTCCTGAAGTGGTTAGGAAAAGGATTATGGCAATTTTCCTCAGAGATTTGAAGTGATTTTTATATTGCTGCACAGAGCCAAAAGGGAAGAACTTGAGCTACTATATTCTTGGGTTTAGAGCCCTCATGTTATTAGGAAGGTAAACACTACAGAAAGAGTACCATTGCTTATTTTTTTTGGTTTGGTTTGGGGTTTTCTGCCAGAAAGAGATCTGCACTGACTGTGATGTTATTTTTAGAGATGAAAGCCAACAGAATTCCCAGGAAATCCCAAGAGAAATGCACAGAAAGCGAAATACTACAGCTTTAGACATAGATTTTAAAGGAAATTAGGATATTATAATATTCTCCCCCTTTTTTCTTTCTTTTTTCAGATGATCATGGTTTAGTTTCAGTTTCAACAAGTAACACCTACAATTGAGGACCTTGCTTTGAAGTTCACTTGCTTCAGTGAACTAGAAGAACATTAGGTTTGTAGAAGTGAAAGACGTATGATTTTTTTTCAAGGTCAAAGGACATTATTTGTCTCTAGCAAGAGGAGGAAATCTTGTTGGAAGGGCATCATTCCTAAATGGATGGTTGATCCAGTAAGAAAGATGTTAGCAAATGAGTAAGGTGCTTACACAAGGTGGAAAAGGGAGTCATCAGCAAAGAGAGCTATGGCCTAGATCTTAAGTATAGAGGTGAAGACAGAAATGTCAAAATGTGGTCTGCACTCATCTTTGAAAGGCATAGAAGAAAAGAATAGCCATTCTACAATTCTACCAAATGTAAAGTTAATTTGCTAATGAAATTTGCTTGTGACTTAATTTTACAGTACATTGTTAATACATAGGGCAGTCAGAATGACACATCAAAAGATGCAGGTGAACTCCAAGACTAGAAAAAGGATGAAAACAAATACTATAGAGAGAACACTACTATCATGTGAGAGGTTATCAGCTGGAAATAGTTGAGGAAGAGAGGAAAGTAGCTGAGTTAAATGATCATAGGATAGTAATAAATCACCAAGGTTTTTCCTATAGAGAAAAGAGATAAAATTCTGCTAAAAAACTGAGATCTCCACCAGTACGATCCCAGTCTCTGATGTTCAGAAAATAATAATTCAAACTAGAAAAGAAACAGAAGAGGCCTTCTGAAAGAAGGTCAAGAAATGGGAGAAGAATGAGAGAGCTTTCTTTGATCAAACCCACGAAATTAAATGAAACCTCAAAAGCTGGTAAGAGTTTTCTTTGAAAATGTTTCTGGAGAATGAACAGCAGGAGAAGGAAGAGATGCACAGTCTATATGACCAAATCAGTGTGCAAACACATAGGTATAACATGGATACAAGTAAACGTAGGCAGGCAAATACAGAGGTTCACATTAGTGGATTTGCTAGTACCAGGTAAATACAGATGTTTACGTTCTGCAAGAGTTTTTGTGTGATAGTAGTAACAGGAACAAAAGCATGGAGAAATTCTGAAGAACAACTTGCTAGATGTATTAGCCAGGCTGTCTGAGACACTTATCCTCAACAAGAGAAGGCAGGATGACTTGATGTCTTAAAATCTCATTTCTGTTCCTGTGTTTCTAATCCATCTGTTAATTGAGCTACTGGTTTTGGATCCTGGGTATGGTTTTGGAATGTAAAGGCTTTAGTATACCAGCTGTCCCAAGGATTAAATAGTTTAAACAGCACTTTTGTGTACCTAGGATAAAAAGATACACTATTTGTTTTTAAAAGAGGATTTGCTAGTACCAAGACCATGCAAACTCTTTTCTTCACTGTTACTTAGACATGAATTTGAATGCCAGAATCAAAGGTATCTTAAGAAAAATTAGAAGAAAATTTGGAATGCAAGTTAAGAATGAATTGGCTCATCAGCAGTCTTTTTGTTCTTTTGTGAGGATAAGTACCTTTCACAAACATATGCAATTGCCTGAACACACCTGGGAGATTATTCTGAAGCACAGTACACAGAAAGTATTTCATAAATAAGGGTAAAAAAACCCTCTATCCAAATTGTCGGATGATCCCAGTGCTTTCAAAAAAGCTACCAAATTGATTCAACCTCTTGAATCATGCATTTATTTTGTCCCGGTATAATCAGAAGCACTTCAGTTATTAGTGTTATTTTTGGCTACTGGGCTGATGATACAAAATGTTAGTAAATCCAACCTGAAGAGCTGTATTTTTATAACTGTTAGGAAGTACCAGACATGCCAGCATAAGTCATTCCAGACAGCTCCACTCTGTGATCACATACAGAACCATTTTGAATATTTTACTAATTCATTTATCAAGTACTAAGTTCCCAGCAGTAAGAAACTGAGCAATTGTCTAGGTGTCTCTCTGGTGTCTTGTCATTTTGTTTTCCATGCCAAATAAATTATTGTTGTCTCCTGATTGTAAATTCAACAAAGCTCAGAGGAAACTTGTAATCTGTACTTAGGAAGCTAGCATGTTACCTGTATATCCAATTTGTTAGAATTATATACAGTGTTGATTATGGTGAATAAAACATTTTCACAAAAAGGGGATATCACTACATTCAGTGACATCACTACATTTCTGCTGTACTTCAATGATGCCTTTTTATCCAGGAAAGCTATGGGCTGCCACACAAACGCACTGCACTTCCTACCATTTACTATGAATACATTTTGTTCTCTGCTACAATTAATCCACTTTCCAGTAATAACAAAAAAACTGTTGTTCTTTTATCATTTAATAAATGCTTTTCTTTGGTGCCAGTAAATTAGATTTTGGAGAGGGTCACTGGCTACTGAAGGCTCAGAGAACTGTGCATTGTACACTGTGATGACTTCTGTTTCCTTCAGTGCTCCCAACAGTGGCTATGCAAGCCAAGGAGCTTCAGTAACAATGCTCTGCTCTGGTATCTGTTATTGTTTATTGGCATAACTTCCCATTATCATTTATTAGCAGAACTTCAGGGAAGCCAACCCAGCAAAGCTCCTTTGCACCAGAAAGTGTTTCTCAAGGGCATACAGAGCATGAGAGATGCATTCAGGGTCAGGCAGTCATGTTGAGTCCATGGCAGCAGCCACCACTAGCACACAGCTGGGAAGTTGTGCTATCACAGTGCTCAGAGGGGGCTAAAAGAGCCCTAATGAGAGATCAGAGATACTGTCTCGGGAAAGGAGCAAATCAGGTACATGATTTCCTGCACATGGCTGGTTGCAGAGCATGAGCAACAGAAACAGGATGAAATCCTGATTCCTTTTGCTGTTTTTTGCAGGGAGGGCTGTAAGCGACCTTATATAGGTGGGATTAATTCTCTACTCCATCACACCAGTGTTATCAAAGTATAATGCTATTAAAATTAGATGAAATTACCTTAAATTAAAATGGGTGTCATGCACTGAAGAATCAGATCCACAGGGATGAAAGGTTTTCTTTGTGCAAGGGACGTGTTCTGAGGCATAACAGATTAGTAAATGCAATTGATGTACTTTCTTGTCACATAATAGCTTCTTATTATTTGTTCTATTTTTAAAAAAGCACAGAATTAAACTTGTCACTTTTTCCAATGAACTGAGAATCTCAGTGAGCAAGATGTATTATACGCCTCTAATCCTGTGCATCACAGGCTGGTACATGCAGACACCATACAAAATGTAGCAACCACATATCACGGGTGTTTGCCATTGCTTTTTGTTTCATAAAATTATATTTTCTCTGCTGCAGATTTTTTTTTTAGAAGTCTGTAGATCTCTACAGGCTGTTAAGAGTGGCTGGAGTGAAAAACAGAGTACTTCTAAAGGCTTCCTTCTATCTACCATATGTTGTTAAAAAATTGCTTACATATACCAGTAGCACACACTAGAAACTCTACAAAACTCTCAAATATGCTTCAGGTAATATTTCTTCATATATAAAAAACCTACCAGATTTTTAAAATTCTAAATGAATCATACATGAATTTTTCATCTCAAAAGCCAGTGGGACTGCATGAGTAGCCTCTAGCAACCATTGTCCAAGAAGGAGAAAGAAAACATGTGTTGTTGCATAGTAAGGGCTATATGAACAAATGAGAGGACCACAGGGTAGAAAATATGTTTCAATACAATATGTATGAAATTTGGTGAGCCTTGGCCAAGCTACAGGAAAACGTGCTGTAGATTAAAGTAACAACTATATTCAAAACATAGTTTAGAACGTAACAATTATGTCTTCAAAAGCACTCAAATATGATGCTTTATTAAAGCTGGTAAGTTTTAAGGTCTTAGTTTATTGAGGAACTTGTGAGAATTAAACATTATGCTTGTCATGAAACCAGCCTCAGCTCAGCAGGAAGATGAGAAGCTTTTTAGAGAGTGAAAAATGTGGCACATTGGTAGATATAATCCATCTTTTCCTCTTTCTTTTTCTCCCAGCATTGCAAATATGGATTTTATTTCTCCCTTCTCTATCAAGTGTTAATAATTCACTGTGATGATTTTAGACATTTTATATTTAAAGTCTGCATACAGTCTACTGATTAAATCATATTATGAATAGTTGGATGAATATCTTATTTTAAAAATTACTTTCTTCTGCCACCACAAATTGTACTTTTGCAGCAAATGGCTGGCCATTTTAATAAGAATGAATGCAATTATTTTACAGTCTGTGCTCTTTACAGGCTGCAGACTTCATTTTCATGTAGGAATTCAGTGAGTATTATTGGAAAGGAAGTAAAAAAGTTGCCATTTGTGCCTACAATTTACAGAAAATTACTTTGCTTAGAAAATAAATAAGATGTAGGGGGCTTCAGTGAAATCATTGAGCCCAGAAAGGCATGGATTACTGAGTATTCTCTTTCATTACCACAAGCCCCATGGTGGTTTTCTCTCTTGTTGTTTTATCAATTAAACCCAGAAACAAAGAAAGAAAAAGAAAGCTAACATGGGCAAAAAAATACTGAAGTAAAGCCAGAAAAATGGACTTCATTCTCCCTAAGACATGTGAAATCAGAATAGCAAACAAAGACCCTTATTTTGCAGCTTTTTTCTTGGATATAGTCTCATATAAATTTCATTTATACTCATAGCACTACACCTTGAGTCTGTGTAAGTTGTCCAAGCTCTGGAGGCTGCCAGTGTGCAGTTTTCACCCACTGCAACTGCAAAGAATGGAAATCAACTAAAACACATTTCACCTTGCATGTACCATGTGGCTGTTATTGATAATAACGTTGCTGATATTTATCAGAGCTCAGGTGATGCGTTCTAAAACATCGTGTCAGGGTAATGATAGATGACAATTTAGGTGATGTGTAGAGATATCAAAATCCCAAAGAAAAGCCAGGGGGTGTAGGTGTCAATGAGGCCCTGGAAAATCTCCACCTTCAGCTACTCTTTGCTAAGGCTTTGTGAAAATGGAATTCAGGTAGCAAAGTTAGATATTTCTGAAAAAAATGGCTCTAGTCTGCTTTGGCCCCAGAACCAGGCAGGTACAATCATTAATCACTAGCCTCTGTATGTACTACATTAGTCATTCTTGGAAAATCACCAAAAAAAGAATGTGTGCTTTAGTTCTACAGGTCATATTGGCCTCAGCCTATAAGCACATCAAGCTACAATAAAGAGAGTTACTGTACCCCTGCAACCCACAAATTCAGAGTGTGAAAGCAAGGATGCACAGAGAATGAAGCAGTTCCATTAGGAGTCTCTACTTCATCATCATTGAACTTGATTCCACTCTGCCTTAATTTAGTTCTTTGATCACTTAAACATGATATATATCCTTAGTCTCTTCTTTTTACCTGTTCTACTTTTTTTACTTGTTCTACAATGTACAATCAAATAAGTATTTCCTGAGACAAACAACTGATGCCAAAAGCATCATTATAAGGAAGAAATTCTTTACTGTTAGGTTGGTGAGGCACTGGAATGGGTTGCCTGAGGAAGCTGTGAATGCTCCATCCCTGGCAGTGTTCAAGGCCAGGTTGGACAGAGCCTTGGGTGGTATGGTTTAGTGGGAGGTATCCTGCCCATGGCAAGGGGGTTGGAAATGTATGATCTTCAGGTCCTTTCCAACCCTAACTGTTCTATGATTCTATGATTCTAAGCCAATAGTTAAACACTTGACTTATAGAGGTATAAGTTTGGAGTCTCTCTGTGTGAAAGCAGTAGGCTGTGAGTCACCCACATCTTGTATCATGTAGGGATGTTAACAAGGCTGGGGTTGAGGATGGATGCAAGAGGTGGAGCTTCAGCAATTCTAGTTTTGAGGAAACCCACTTTTCTAAAAAGATTTTAATGAAACAGAAACATTCCCATTAAGTACATCTATTTGTGTGTGTGTGTATGTGTACATCTATTTGTATACGTATGTGCGTATACACATCTGTATGTTTACATAGTACCGTGATTCTGTTTTGCAGTTCAATTTTTTTGAAGTGGAAGCAGGTGGAGTTCCTTAGATGAGTTCTGCCCATGATGCTAATCCTGTTCATTACAAGAAAGAAAATACACTAATTAAAAATAGTGATGGCAGGAAGAGGTGTTTAGGCAGGCTCCAAACTGAAGGACAACAAGATCTGGGAGACAGGATCTATTTGAGAGTAGCAGTCACACTCACATGGCTGCTCATTTCAAGCAATTCATCCTCCCTCCTTCCTGTAAATACTTTAGGCATTTCCTTGCTCAATGTCCTAAAAAATACTGATGCATTTAATGAGATCTGTTGACAGTGCATTGCTGATCTGTGTTAATTGGTGCAGGAGACCCCAGGGAAAGTACTGATTCTATCTGTTTCATCTAATTATACACCTCAGTATTTTGAACATCAATAAGATTCTTGGTACCAGATTTCCAGGTACCTTAGTGCGCTTAAATAGGCTACCTGATCCTCCATCAACCCAATTTCACCCAATTGTTCTTGTTGTGACCTCATTGAGTTTCAATCGAGAGTGATTTTTTTTACCATTTTGTAAAGCTGTGAGAATAAGTATTTATAATGGGAAGTGTGAACATCTTTAACTATAATTATACTGCTCAGAGCTGAGATAGTAAAAGAACTTACCTTGTTCCATTTCACATTGTATAAGCTATTAGAATGAGGGGGTGGAAGTACAATTTAATTCTTTTCTTCCAGTACATTAAAGGTATATTTGATTTTAGCTCCTTTTCCTGATGCTCTTTTACATTTTACCCTTTAGCATCCAATAAAAACAAAATAAAAGAGAAAAAGACAGAAGGGAGAAATGAAACTGCTGTAGAAAACAACCTTCGAGAACAAGACAACTTTGTTTACAATCTAATAAAATATTTTTCATGAGTGTGGAGGGGTGGAAAATACTCTAATATCAAGTAAGAGAGGAAATGAAAAAGCCAGCAGTCATCATGTTAGGGGCCACACTTTATACAAGTGAGCCATACCTAGTAACTACAGAAAGTAATTAACTGATAATTAGAAGAGGAAGGCACAGTAGCTGCTATGTTTGATCTGTAAATCAATAAAACTCGGGTAGAAGCTTCTGTGTTAGCTTTTTATTAGACTTTTTTCCTCTTTTTTTTTTAGCTGATCACTCTCCTGAGAGCTGCAGTTTCTACCCTGCTCTGATTCAAGTCTGATGTCAGTCTGCCTAGCAGCACTGATTCACCCAAATAGTCCTAGAAGCCAAGATTTGCTTTGCCTGCCCTTTAAAGGTCCTTTCACTTTCTCTGGACCCTCAAGAGTTGAACTCTGATACACTTTAAACTCGTTTACTTGACAGCAGGTTCTTGGGTGCAGCTGAATTCTTTTGGACAATGTAATGTTTTTTAACCAAAAAGAAGCTTCTAAAAATGACAGTCGAAGTGGAAATTTCTGTATATTTAAGCATTTGTAGAAGAGTTGATATATCATACAAATACGCAAAGAACTTCCAAAGACAATTCAGTAGTGGTGCATGAATCAGCATGGAGAATATGTAATTTGTAGTGAAGATGGTGGCTATACATTTTTGCTAATCTTCTCATTTATTGCAAAGTCAAGGTTTCCCTTTTACCTCTGCCCTCCACTGCGGGTCTAATTCTTTCCATAAAAGCGTTACTGGAAGAGGTGAAGGGAACCTGAGAGTGTTGTTCTCTCTAAATTGCAGTTTTATCCTCAAAGCAAAGGTAAAAAAAAGGATTTGATTTTCTGATGTATTGAGAACAATATGTCCTTTGCCAACTCAGTTGTTAACCTCTTTCTACCCTTGTGAGACCCTCAGAGGCAATGTACACACAGGTGAGGGTACATGATCCTGCTCAAGCACTGAAAAGCCCAAACACAAAATCTTCATTCCTAGCATAGGAAGGAGAAGAAACATAGTTTGATTTTCAAAACTAATTTTTTTAGGTTTACCTGCAAATCCTATTTCTTGTAGACAGTAGAGATTTAATTAGAAAAGAAGGGTCTGTGATTGCTGCAGGCTCACATCTCTTTCAGCAGTTCTCTGAGTCATCAAAATGAAATTAAATGAAGTTAAGCTGTTCTCCCACTGTTTATACACTTGCAGATATGCCTTTGCAAAGACCAGTATAATGTGACCTTCACTGCTGCTTACAGCCAGTAAGTAATAATGTCGAAGAAAGAAATCATGAGACTTTGTATCAGACAAGTCTTTGAGGTTGTTTTATGCAAATTTATTGGAGTAATGTGGGAACTGCTCTTCCTACAATGCTGCTGTTCCAGTGAATCTGCAGAAATTGGTCCTTCTCCTTATAGCTGGTTTTCCATATCTGGACAGCTTAGAAGGACCAACGAACAGGCTCAATTTTGAGGCACTATATTCAATGAGACATTAACAGCGCCATGGGCCAGGAGCTTGCTGAGCTACTCCAGCTACTTGCTTTCTGTCTATCCTTGCTGCTTATTCTCAACTTGGTGGGAGTAAAATTAAAGGAATTACATTCTGATGCTGAGCTTGGGAAAATTATTGCTGTCTGTTTCTTTCCAACCAGTCTTGACTTGTCTCACACAAAACAAGGTCCAAACAGAAGCTGATGACTGTGTCAGGAAACTGAGCACACTTAGCTTCCCAGGTAATTTCAGAACTTGCTATTTTTCAGCATTTTTTCCGGGTCATGTCTTTATAAGAATGCAATCTGGGGAGTAAGCTAACAGCTTAAAGCAAGCTGAGACCCACTTTTCACCAACAGCACACACCCATCAGCAAGTATTGATCACCTGTGGCTATCATTTATTTCCTTTCCATGTCTTTTTCATTAGTTACAGCTGCCAGATCTTTCCCACCTCTCCAATGTCCCTGGTAAGTACAGCAATGGGAACAAGTGCATATGTCTTGGCTCACAGCTTTTGGGAGGCAGAGCTTGGCTGCATAGGGGCAGCTGCAAGAGCCTTGGGGAAAAGGTTTGAGGCCACCCAACTGAGCAGATGTGCAGCAGCAGCTGTTCCAAACAGCTCTTCCAGCTGGAATCATTACCCATTAGTCAGCAGCAGCAGCAGCGTTGCTCCATCACTGTGGTGGATCCAACCACAGGACTCCTGCTCCCCTCCCAGAAACAATTCCTTATCTCCTGCCATTCAGCCTCACTCTTCTAATTTATTAATTATAGGCTCAGCTATGACTCCTTCCACATGGCCACTCTGGGACTAATGGTCCATGAGAAGCCTCATTAGTCTCCCATGTGGGCTGCCCACTGCCAGATCCCTCAGAGTGAAGAGAGCAACTATTAGATAAATGCTACTCTCCTTTTCCACGCAGGTGAGAACCGACAGAACAACTGAACAGAGAGGAATGCGAACAACTGACCTCACCGATTCACAGCACAGTCTTAGCAGACCCAAGCACAGTGGGAGGCAGTATATGGCAATAGTATGGTGGCTACTTAATGGCTCTTTGAGCATCAGATCTGTGTCCTTCCCTGTCACTTTTCCTCCTTCAATATCCCAAGCAGCACCTGAATGTCCTATTGAGAATTTAATCTCTTTTATCCTCAGTGTAGTATGTAGCTACACTAAGTCACAGCTCATAGGTTCTAACATTGTGAAGGTAATGAACTAACCCACTAATCTTGAAAAGGTGTGGATGCTGTGTTGCTTTCAGCATGTGGTGAATCTGTTGGAAATTAATCTATTGCCATTTTCACGCTGCATCAGATAAATTTGGAATCATAGAAACATTTAGGTTGGAAAATACATTTAAGATCATCAGGTCCAACTATAAATGTAGTGTTGCCACGTCTACCACTAAACTGCATCCCTAAGCATTACATATATATGCCTTTTAAATGTCTTCAGGGTTGGTGACTCCACTGTTTCCCTGAGCAGCCTGTTTCAATGTTTGGAAACCCTTTCGGGGTTTTGGTGATATTTTCCTAATATCCAACTAATATCCAATCCAAGCCCCTTCTGACACAATTTAGGCCATTTCCTCTTGTCCTATTACTTATTACTTGGGAGAAGAGACTGACACAAATATCTCCACAATCTCATTTCAGGTAGTTACACATAGTGACAAGGTCTCCCCTGAGCCTCCTTTTCTCTAGGTTAAACAGACCCATTTCTCTCAGCCACTCCTCATAAGACTTATAAAGACCCTTCACCACCTTTGCTGCCCTTCTCTGCACCCACTCCAGCACCCCAGTGTCTCTGTTGTAGTGAGGGGTCCAGAACTGAATACAGGATTCGAGATGCAGCAGCATCAGTGCCCAGTACAGGGGCATGATCACTTCCCTTGACTTGCTGACCACACCATTGCTGATATAGACAAGTATGCTACTGGCTTTCTTGGATGTCTGGGCACAAGCTGGTCACATTCAGCTCCATCAATCAGCTCCCCCAGGTCCCTTTCTGCTGAGCAACTTTCCAGCCACTCTTCCCCACACCTGTAGTGTTGCATGGAGTTGTTGTGACTTAAGTGCAGGACCCTGCACTTTGCCTTGTTGAAAGTCATAAAATTTGCCTTGGCCCATTGATCCAGCCTGTTCAGATACCTCTGTTAAGCCTTCCTACCCTCACAGAGAACAATGCTCCCAACCTACTTGGTGTGATCTTATTGAGGGTGCACTTTATCCCCTCATTCAGACCACTGATAGATTTGGTTCATAGCTCTCTGGAAGACTGGGGCTCACAAACTTGCTCACAGTGAAACACGCATGTGGCATGAATGACAGGCACAGTAACACTGATAACAGTGCCTGTTTCCTTATGACCTGCAGACTTTTTCTGCTTGGCTCACCAGCTTTATTTCTGACATGGCTGTGAATATCCACATAAGCACACAATGACACAGGCAGGAGAAAGGGGCAGAATAGCAATATATAAGACCATTTTTTTTCTCTCTCATATTTTGTATATCCACACTGAAATTTTCAAATTTCAGTTTTAATTATTTTATCTCTGCAGATATATGCTCACACACATTCAGGGGTGGCATTATCCAAGATTGAAAATGACAAGCTATACAGTCCTAGGGGTGATGTTTTGGAATTATTTTCATGGTACTATGTGAAATAGCTACAATAAACCAATCCACACAATGCACTCTAATAGCCTCCTTACCACACTATTAAATCTTATAACTGCAAATTCACTGCATTTCTGCTGAAAACTAATGCAGCGTGAAGGCTGAATTATCTCATGTCCATTTACAGATAACTCTTTAGGTCACTAGAGTAGGACAAGCCGCAAGGAAACAGCTGCACCGCTCTTAGCTTGGAAAGAACAAATAGAAAGTTTGTATTTTGCACATATTTCATAGAATTGTAGAATAGAATCATAGAATGGTTAGGGTTGGAAAGGACCTTAAGAAAATCTAGTTCTAACCCCCCTTGCCGTGGGCAGGGACACCGCATACTAGACTATCACCCAAGGCTCTGTCCAGCCTGGCCTTGAACATTGCCAGGGATGGAGCATTTAGCCCTTCTTTGGGCACTTCTTTGTTTACAGCATGAAGATACAATCTTCCTCCTTCACCCTGAAACACACGGAGCAATATAGACACATAGATGTGTGCATCTACTCACACCAATGTGCACACAAGGATGCCCAGAGCCATGTGTGCACACACACTGCGCCCTGAGCACAGATGTGTAATCTTGCACCCAGCCATGCACACACAGAGGACTGCATACACAGCAAAGCATGAAATTAAAAAGGGTAGCAGTCACTTCTAAATTTAAAACTACTTTCTTGAATCTAGTAGGAATTCATTTCATGTGTTGGACATAACTGATCCTAAAAATTTCTTTATTTTTGAGGTCAAGCCAAATGGAGGAAAATTTGAAGTATCCTGAGCTTACATGAAAGATACAGGGACTGTTGAAATGATGAAATTTTGAATTACTTAATTTCAACAAGAATTTAATTCATGGTATCAAGTTTAAAGTTTCCCTATCAGGAACTGTAAGAACAGAATACTCAAGGGCTGGGTCCTATGCCTTAATATTCTCTATTGATCTCTTCTCATTCTGAGTTTCCTAAAAGAATAATCACACTGGCACAGCTTCTGCAAGAGTAGCAAAGAGGAATGTGTTAAAAATACTGCTTCTGCCACACAGCCTTTTCCTCACTGATCTCCATTTTCAAACAGCGCCAGCCTCCAGCCATTCTTTGTTTATTAGTTGGTGACTTGAAGTCAAATAGGAGTCTTTGAAATACTTCACAGTGAATCTTTCTACTGATGGACAGATTCTTCATGATAAATCTGTTTCATCATATTGCCAGTGGTTATATGAAATACATAGTTATTAATGCATAATTTGCATATCTGTCTATCTAGACGTAATATAATTGGGTGAATAATTTATAGAAAACAATTTAAAATCTGAGCCCATTTTCTGTTAGCATCCACAAATACATTAGAATTCTCTGAGATTAATTCTTCAATCAGAATGTCTTGCTATAATTATGAAAACATGATATAAAGTATATTGTCAGTAGGAAATATCTCATTGAATACTATGAACTCTGGACCAGACCTATAATTATTAGTCTGTAGATAAATCCGATGAATTTCAATAAAAGTACCCACAGTCATAATTTTCTTTCTAATTCTTTTGATTGGAAATCTTTCATTGCTCTGATTGTATATGCACCTAGGGAAACAGATATACTGTGGTCATCCAGCATCACATTTAACTTCATATGATTCAAGTGTTTTTTAAGATCCCAATAGGCAATTATTAATTTCTTTAGGCATGTAAATATCTCTCTTACACAATTTTTCAGATAACTCTCCATGCTATCATACCATACATGGGAGCTCCATGGCCAGGTTTCAGAAGCTCCCAGCTTCTATTGCCTTAAGCACTGGCTTGTCTTTTCTTCCCAAAGTAAGCTATTAAATGTCTTGCAATAAAAGATCAAGCAGTATAAGACAACTGAACAGACATTCTTCATTAAAGGTCTCATGCACTATGATTTCTAGCTAATTCCAATCCTAGCCAAAGCGAGAGCAAAGAGACTAATGGAGCAGATGACTGACAACCTACTACTGCCCCAGTAGTGAAAGTCAAAGCTCTTATCTCTCCAGTACAAACTGCTTGTTTCCAAACCAGCAAATACTACCAAGAAAAAAGAAAACATAAAATCCAAAGCTGCTTTTTCTCTGTATGATATCTTACCTAGATTTGGTTTCATATTTCTTTGAAATAATAATTCTGCTTTTCTTTTATTGTGCCTTAAGCAGTCATCTGGCTTCAAGGAACTGCTGTGTTTGCTGTAACTCCATTGCAGTAGAAATTACTTTATTAATGATCTAATGGTTTAAAACAAGGCACTACTAAGCTTAATGGAGGTTCATTAAGTATTTGTTCATTAGACAATGCTGCTTGTGATAAATGTGCCATTAAGTCACGATAATGCATACTGCCAAATACCAGCATGAATTGAAAGGCATGTGGGCCAGTATGCATGTGTATTACAACTTCTTACGACAGCTATGCCTTAAAACATTTGTGTCATACGATTCTATGTATTGAAAGCTATGATTTGTAATCTCTGTAGGATGATGCTTTTTGTTTCCAACCCAGGTATCTGGCACATATTAGACTGCTGTAAAAAAATTGTCCTAGTTAGCCTGAATGGTGTTTATCAACACATTAACTTACATAAAACCAGGCAATCCAATGAGCTGGGAACAGACATGTGGAAAGAGAGATTAGAAATTAGTCCCAAAAGAAATCTTAAAACCAGTGGAACCTGGGACTATTGGGGTTACCTCCTTTGGGCCTGTGTATTCCAGACTCTGGTTCTGATAGCTTGCATTAAGATGGAAACCATGCAAAATGTGTATCTGTGTGGTCCTGTAATACAGTATTGGCATTGTTAGCAACAAGTTATAGTTTTCTATGGGTTTGCAAGGCCTTAGAAATGATGCTTGCCAGGCTTTCTCTGCCTGAACTTGGTCAGCTTGCAGCTTTAGTTGGTTTACCTGTGACAGCAATTGGTTTCATTGACAGCTATCTGCGGCTAATTTGTTTTGCTTTTGTTATCTTTGTAAGATATGACTGTAATTTCATATAGACAGCAGGAACAAGCAATTATCCTGTGTAGAATGAGATATTTATGAATCTTACACAATGATGTAAAACAGTTTATTTTGCTTACACAAAGAAATACAGGCCTGGTATGACAGCAGGAGTCTTGAGAAGTGGAGACACAGGATGCAGCACAAGAGGTCTGCAGGCATGGGATATGGGATAAGAGATGGGGCATGGCCTGGCATTGTGAACCTCGTGATTATAAACAACTCATAAATGGTCAAAGAACTGCAGAGCTGGGATTTGACAAAAAAAGGTTTTAGGGATGGCAAATAGAAGAATACTATATAATGAGTGTAAAAGACATCATATATGGTAAATTCAATGTAACATGGAGGCTCAGAATAATGTAGAAAGAATTAGGAGTAAAGGTCTGTCAACAAACATGAAAATAACCTCAAATGGATCCTATAGTGAAGAAGAAACATGAACATGAAATATGAACATTGTATTCCTGCTGACGAAGTGCTTACAAATAACCTTAGTCTAAGTGCTTGCAACTCACCTTAAGACTCCCACCGCACCCCAAAATCACGAAACTTAGGACTCAGTATGACACCTGGCAAAGGGAGAGTATAGCAGTTTTAAATTTTTGTTGTCATTATTGACACTGAAATATTTTCTGGTTTGTTTTTTTTTTTTTTTTTAAATTTGTATAACAGTTACGTCTGAACTAATAATAATAATACTTTGATTAGACTGGTAGGATTTAAATTATATTAGCAACAAATTCTTTGCTCTTTGCCTACAAATTAGAGTTTGAGAATGACCAGGGCATTACCAACAGGAATGTCAGTGGTATGTCACTGCCTTGGTTGTCTTTTTCTACGTCACATCTACCAGCATCTATCATCTAGTTGGGAAGTGCCAACTTCATGCACACAAGTATTCATACTTTGTGGATTAGTATTACTACAGCCAGAGGGTGTGGGACTTTCATAGCTACAGACAAGGGCTAAGTCAATATTTCTTTATTGTCCATTGTGACAGAAAGGTGTGCATTCCTCTCAAACACCAAATCAGTATATAGCTAACTGTTCACTGGGGCATCCCCTAATACTAAACTCATGCATTATCAAAATCAATCATGTAACTGAGAAAAAGATTGACCTTTATGGTGTCAGTTATATAGAGTTTGTCTGCATAGAAAAGTGCTTATGTCTTCTAAGGGCTTAATGTGTTTTGGATGTTGTATCAGCTTAAAGCTGGATGTCATTCTTGATGACTAACTCCCCAGTCATCTATAGAGCAGTTGTGCCAGCTCACATTCCGGCTGAAGCCTGGAATTAGACATCTGGTTTCCAGTAGAGGAGAGACATATCTGAACTCAACACACTCCTGCTCTGTCAGTGTGGACACAATTATCTTAAACCAAGTGAAGGGAAGAAGTTGAACCCTTGCTTGGACACTGAATAGATGCAAGCTGGTTTTTTATATGCCATGGCATAAGGTATAATAGCAAATGGTATGGCCTTGCCTTACCTCTGTCTTGTACTTAGCCTCCAGTTTACTTAGTCCTTCCTAACAGCTCACTTTCATCCCTCACACTGCCTCCTGTCTGAAAGCTCTTGTAAGGTACGCAAAGAATTGTGGCCAATGGCTCAATGTCCAGCTGGAGAAAAGTAATGAGTGGTGTCCGTCAGGGATCGTTGTTGGGACCAGCCTTATTCAAAATCTTTGTCAGTGACATGGACAGTGGGATTGAGTGAGCCCTCAGCAAGTTTGCTGATGACACCAAGCTGGGTTGTTTGTTTGATATGCTGGAGGGAAGGAATGCCATCCAGAGGGACCTTGACACACTTGTGAGGTGGGCTGATGCCAACCTGATG
>JANRGW010017184.1:12104-30874 GCA_024733675.1 Psilopsiagon aymara | reverse complement strand
TCCCTGCCCATGGCAGGGAGGTTGGAACTAGATGATCTTAAGGTCCTTTCCAACCCTAACTATTCTATGATTCTGTGTCAGCAGTGCTGAGAAACAATGGTTTGTGTTGTGAACCACAGCTGGATCATAGCCTCCCTAGAAGAAAAAAGTTTCCTGGGTTCTGGTAGGAAAAGTCTGATGGCAGTATGACTTGGCATTGTTAGTATCATGAGATAGAAAGAGAAACCACAGTACATCATAAAATACATTAAGGACTGACTAAGGGGAAAAAAAAAAAGAGAAATATTTACTTCTATTAGAAAAAGTGGGACACAATGTTCTTGAAATTTTTACTGCGATTCCCTCCTGCTGAGAGCAAGGCTTACTTGAGAGGTCCATTTTTAGTTACCATTAACACACAGGAAAGGTTCCCAAGGAACATACAGAGTGTTCATTGTTTTGTACCATGGTCAGTCTAAACTTGCTCAAAGAATTAAAACTCAACAAGTCTCCGCAGACAAAGCAGCAGCTGGCATTGCTCTTCATGAATTACCCTGGCACACTCTATTCCCACAGAGAGCGAATGTCCCCTGATTTTATGGTGTTGTTTATGGTATGACCACCTTCTCTTCCTCCCTCATCATGAAGATGTCATACATCATTCAGATTCAAGTACAACCAGATCATGTCATTTCCTTCTCTGCTTCGAAATGCTTAAGTTTCAAAATGATTTAGTTACTGAAGAGGTTAGAGGAAAATCTCTTCTGAAAAAGCTAAACTACTTCAGAGTCTATTTTAAGAGCAGCAAAGAAAAGCAGGTGGAGGCAAGGCTGCCAGCAGTCCTTCACCTTTATAGTTATGCTTTAGGGGAACAAAAGCACATGACATCTTTACAATTTTAGCTTAAATGTTCTAAGTCATCCAACAAAACTGACACAAGAACAGAGTTAATTTCTATTCATGTTTTGATTACCACGCATAAAACACCTTTCCACTTGGAAAAAAAAAAGAAAGTCTCTTTTGTCTTCATTCCCTCATAGCAGAGCATTTGCCAGACATGGCAAGACAGACTTCAGAGATCCATAGAAAAGATGCATGAAACAAAAGCTCCAATTAAATGTGTAATTACCTGCATATGCAAAATGTAAAGTGTGTAAAACTAGCTTTTGCATGTACATATTTGCCTAGCCCAGGCTTGTACTCCACAGACCCCAGGGCTTATAGCCTTTTTGATGGATCTATGTAAAGTAAATAAGAGAAGCCAGCCCACTGCCAGGGAACAAAATTCACTGCATAGTCATCCTCATCTTTACTGACTCTTTCTCCCCACCCTTTTAAAGGGATACATTTACACAGCTGCTTTCAGCGGCAAGGACAGGCTATGACTGGGCCCCTCTTTGCACTGTCTGTCCATAGGCAGCCAGTGGTGCAGCACTCCTGACCCACACCGTACATGTCACGCCTGCATGCACACATCTATGAGAAGGTGCCAGCCACTGGACTGCCACAACCAGCACGGGTCCCGTGGCTCCACCTTCCATGGGGGAGCAGGGAAGAGGGTCTCCTGACACAGCTGTCTGCCCCCCACCTTGGGGGGCACCCTGACCATGAATGGACCGTGGGCCCTGGAAGAACAGGGTGCTGCCAGGACAACTCATCTGGCCACTGCCTGCCCTCAGGCAGAAGAAAAGCCAGAGAAGAGATGAATTACCCTGGAAGACCCCACATGGCACGTGAACAATACATTAAATCATCTGGCACAAGTTAAAATGGTCATTCATCAGACAGAGGGCTGAAAATGACTAATAAAGGGTGCATGAAAGGAATAGCAAATAATAAAGGACAAGAGACTTCGGTGGTGTTATGAGTCACTTCGAAAATTAGGCACCTGCTTTTTTTTTTCCTTTTTTTCCAGCTGAAAGTCTGGTGAGCAATAGGCAAATCATTCTTGAGGATAGGGAAATGGGATCTGCAAGGACTCTGAAAAGCATCTGGTATTACAGCTGACCAAAAACATAACGGCATCATTATTTATCTAGAACAGGGTGCCCAGAGAAGCTGTGACAGCCCCATCCCTGGCAGTGTTCAAGGCCAGGTTGGATGGGGCTTGGAGCAACCTGCTGCAGTGGAAGGTGTCCCTGCCTGTGGCAGGGGCTTAGAACTGGATAAGCTTAAAGGTCATTTCCAACCCAAACCATTCTATGACTCTATGATGTTTCTGCTAACACAAGCATCATGCTCATCTTTATATGCCATGGCCATGGTAATGTCAAGGAAGCCACAGCAGGAAGTATCACTACTGGAGTACTTTTCCTACTCTGACATAGAAGTTCAAAAACTCTAGAAATTGTTCAGCAGGAATTATATTAACTTAAAACAGAATTGCCTCATGCTTAGCAGACTAAACAGAGGGGGAATTCATCCTTGAAAAAAAGTGTAAGAGGAATTCTGTTTAGTTAAAATAACTAAAAACATCTATGGGTTTACAGAAAAAATAAAGAGCTGATCAAGATCTGCACACGCTTTTGCACACAAATCCCATCTCAAACATCATCCTACTGTAACAGAAACATGCACAGTAAGATGATATCTGAAAATTTACCTCTGATGATTTTAAATGGCAAGGAACAGCAAAATTGACAAGCCCTTTAATTAGCATTAGCAGCTTACTATGTGAAGCTGTAGACCTTGTATTACTTGGCTCTCTTTTCTTAAGACAGAAAAAAGATAAAAAAACATATTTGATCAGAAGCTTCTGGACTTGACAGAAATTAACAGATAAATCCTATGGCAGGAGTGCTTCTGCTGAGCTGGTTAGATGCAGTAAAAAAGCCCACCCCCTTTTTGCATGAAAAAAATCTGCTATCAAAGCTTATATTGCATACCTAAAACACTCAGTGTCTTTACAGACATGTATCACAAATTGACATAACAAGCCATAGATGGTTAAAGCATGTCCAAGATCCATTGAATGTAGTAAATAAGCAAGATCTAGTGAATAAAGCAAGGTAAATAGATCTGAAACAAGTAATGATTATTTCAGAATGCATACGCAGTATTACTTTACGTAAACAGATAAAGCTTACTTCTAAGTTCAATTTGCAAACACTGCCTCTGTTCCTGTATCAGACCCATTATTTCAGAAGCAACCAGTTTCTTGCCTTAAGAACAGGAAGCCCATCTCACCAGAAATTCAAATCCATATTGGTTGCAGTCACAAACCCATGATATTGTTTCAAAATAAAAACTTCATCTTCTTAAAGGATGATAAACAGCAAGTATTCAACTAGGAAATGCATTATAAAGAGAAGGGCAACGCTTTATGTCAGCACTGTCACAAAGTATTTGATATGGACTAAAAAAGCACAAATAGCAAGGGATATTGAGGGGTTTTCTATAAAGTTCATGAGCATATTAATGGGCTTTAGCTCCATTAGATTTATATATCATTTAGCCCCTTTTCATAAAGGAAAAAAACCCTACAAATATTTAAAAGCCTGGTAAATTGTTCCTATACAAAAGACACAGATGACGCAAGTTGATGTAACTGAGGACAAGGGTGGAAAGACATTTATAGGAACAGCAAACTCAGTGTTTAGTTATAAAAAGTCTTACAGTGTGCGTACTGTAACCATTTTCTTTTGTGTATGAATCAGCCCTTTTAAGAGACACATCGTATATTGTGCATAGAGAAACCTCAATCCTATAATCTGACTATACAAAAATGATTACTTTTCTGCTTCATCTCTAGCAACGGCACATGCAAGTACATAACATAAAATATGCATCCCAGCAGTGTCTGGGTTTTATTCCCCCTAAAATAGCAAAGAAAACCCAGTTACTTAACTGAGTAGGTAGGAATTCAAGAAAAAAGACAGTACAGCCCTTTAACAGATACATTGGAACTGAAGTTTATTGACCAGGTGGTCACAGGAGATAGCAGCAGATGTCAGACTCCTCTAGGAGGAAAAAGGCAAACACAAATTTAGACTGAAGCTACTACACATACACCAGAACACACAGTACTGGAGAAGTGGAACCTGGAGGCACATCATTGTTTCTTGCTTTGTCTCCTGCACATACCAACCTCAACTAAGGCTGATTTTATACACCTCCTGGACAAGCAGAAAAATCCCATTTAACCAGAGGTGTTATAAACACAGTCTTCAAATCCTTGTCCTCTCCCACCCACTACACACATGTGCACATCACTGGAGCACTGAAATAAAGAACTCAAAAAAACCCCAAAAAGTTAAATTGGCCGACATATTAAAACATCTGTGGAAGTTAGGTACTAGTGCTACGATGTGGTAGTAGTGAGTCACAAATACACTTAACTGCCACCCAAGACTTTTCCCAAAACTTCAGTTAATCCACTTGTACCCAGATGACTCCTTTCCCAAGTAGGTCATACTTATGTGGACCAACTCCCTTCCCTTTCCTATCACAGCATTTTCTGTAGTCATTACAGAAAATGTTTTCCTGAAATGTGTGTATTAGAAGAGCATTTAATCTATTTTCTAGGCTTAGACAGGAAACAAAGACATTTGGTACCATGTAACTCATTGTGCTCCAGGAGCCATCTGCAATCCTATGCCCTGTCCTGCCCAGGGACAGTGAAAGGATAAACAACCCTGTGCTTTCCTCCTGCAACAACCAGGCAGTGCCACTGTAATCAACCTTAGTCCATGCTTATTTTATTGTCCTAGCACCTTTCCCACTGCACTGCACACCACAAACATCTACCAAGCTTGTCCTCTTCTCAGAAGAGCTCGTTTTTGTAAAGTGACTGTCTTCAAAGACAAATTTATCCAGATTGAACTGTTAGTCCTGACCTCCACTGATTTGGAGGGCTATTTTCTCAGATGGTCCACAGAACAACTAATAATTGACTTTAAATATGCTCTGTAACAGTCCAGACCTTCCTGGAAAAACTTCAGGCACCTCTAATGGATTTTGAAGGCCAACAATTTAAAATAATCAGATTTCTATCTCAGTTCTTAGGAAGCTGAAACCCAGTTAAGCAGTAGACAAGAGTGCACGGTGTGTTCTGGTTGGATTCTCAGCTGACAAGCCCTGCTCCTGCCCTACCCCAGCTGTCCAACAGGCACCGTGGCACAGTTGCTGCCTCGGCTCTCTGCTTCCTTCATGTGTTACAATTTTCTCTGACAGACTAAATATATTCCTTAAGTACTTGGGGTTTTTTTGCGCTTTTAGTACAAGCTGTCTGTAAGGAGATGCTTCAGTCTAAGAGTCCCGTGGCAGGACAGTCAGGCTGCACTCTCAGCGTTCAGAATCCACCACCTCCTAGCAAAGGCATCTCTCTGCATTTACAAAGGTACAGCAAAAGCTCTCTGGCCCTTCCCCCAAAACAGTCAACTGGGTAAGTTTCATTATCTCGCTATTCCAAGAAGCAGGGGTAAAGGTAGGTCTGTATTTTAAGAAGAAAGCAGGGATTCAAGAAACTACTGTAAAGGAAATGAAACACAATGTAAACATTTGACTAACAGCTTCTCTTTTGGAATTAGAAACACCTATGGGTGCTTTGGTTAACTAATTCCATGTTATGCTCCACTTCAAAAGAAAGTTCCCCTTGAACCCCCTCAAATTCGTGATGAGCAGTCATATTGCATCTGCATATTACAAACCTGTAATTATATCTGAAGTCACACTCTTCAAAAGCCTGGCAATACTGAGTTTAACTTAAGCTATCAAGAGGCAGTCACGAGATGGTCTACTTGTTTCAAAAAAACAAGGCATTGGTTAAGTTTACTTAAATTGAAGCATATGCAAGGAACTGGTTACCTTATCTTAAAATACTCCAACACAGACATTTTTTCCCCCACATTAACTCCTATCTTAGATTCTTAGGGACCAAGATCTTCAAGGTCAGGGAGAGCCATTATGAAAACATGAGGACTGCAGCACAGTACCTCATCTTACTCTTCCTGCCTCCTTACTTTTTCCAGGGTACCAAACTGAACCACTACCTGATCATTAAAGCAGTTCAGCTATAGGCAGGAAATGGCAGCATAGGAATTTCACATTAGGATTGATGTATACCTGCTATTCAAAGAAAATACAGAGTATAAGCTATAAGAAACTGCTGAATCGACTTAGTTTCATGTAGCAGAAGAGGAAGAAATTTACCCGCTTGTGTTGTAATGCCAGTTTATAATTAGAAAAACAAAACCATGTACACCACTAAGGGGGGATTTTTAAAAGTCAAGACACAGCTACATGGCAGATGATGAAGTTAGCTTGGAGCTCCAGAGTAATAAAAATCAATCAGTACCAATCAGTGCCATCAGCTCCACTCCAGACTGCAGTGCTGCAGCAACTCCCCAGTACGTGTGTATCACTGCCTACTTACCACACACTTCTGCTAGATGCCTCTCACAGCATCCAAAGCTAAACTCAAGGCAGCTTTACCATAAATAAAGTTACTAAAAAGAGACTGGTCTTAAAATTGGGCTGGGTTAAAAAAAAAAAACCAACCAAAACCATACATTTCACATTTAGTAAAGCTTACTCAGGTTCAAGCAGCTTAATAAGTACAGAAGTGGGATCCAGTAATATTTATTTAAAGCTAAGATTTCCTGCAGTCATCTCAGAAACTACTGCTCTTTGAGAGTGTAAAAATGCAGACTGTTAAACTGATCTGGGTGTTCCCATCTTGCTTCCTGCGTTTTGGCTGACATCCTATTTTGCCATCACCATACTGCTTACTGAGTCACTTCTCTTCTTCCAACTGTAGCTTTCTATTTTTATCTAAGCAACAACAGTTTAACCTGCTTCTTTTGAATATTTTTGGCATTAAACCAAATTCTAGATCCAATATTTGCATTTGGATCAGGAAAACTAGTTTTATTTTCTCTTAACTGGACAAAGAAAAGGAATACTTAAGAACAAATGGTGTAAGCTGAATTGTTTCTTGCTCCACATGGAAATCACAAATTGTGAAGTAGGTCAGTATGACTTCATCATCTGTATTTCATAGATGGAAAGCAATACCTGAAAATGTGAAGTTTAAGGCTTATTTCAAACCTAAGTTCAACAAAAGTTGCAAGAGAACTCATATTCTAAAATACAACTCT
Source organism: Psilopsiagon aymara (assembly GCA_024733675.1). Classification (NCBI taxonomy): domain Eukaryota; kingdom Metazoa; phylum Chordata; class Aves; order Psittaciformes; family Psittacidae; genus Psilopsiagon; species Psilopsiagon aymara. Next base: position 23,798 of record JANRGW010017184.1, on the reverse strand, counting down.
ATTCTGACATGGGTAAAGAAGTGCTGAACTGTCAGCATAAAGCTGTAAGATTATCAGCGCTGCAATGTTTAGTATTCTATATATAAACAAGTTGAAGGAAGGGAACATACACTTTTCTGCTGATCCCTAAACTGCCTAGTCTACAGAACAAGTTGCAAAAGATGGCACTTACACTGACATGCTGTAACTGGACAGGTACAGAAAGCAAAGAGGACTTGTCTCAGCTAATGCCCTTACTTAAGCACATATCAATTCATGTTTTCCTTTATATTATGGTTTTCTAGATTGTGATTTTATTAAATGCGACTACACAAAAAACTCTCAAGTTATAATGAAACAAACAAGCCTATTAATAGCAGTCTAAGTAATTTCTGAGTTTTCCATTTAATCTTCCCTAGCTTTTCACATTTTTCCCTTGATTTAACTGATGCTCTGCCTAAATTAGCATATGTTAGAACAAACTGCATGACTCAATAAACCTAAACCTACCTGAACAAAAAAAACATAACAAAACAAAACACACTTTAAAAACCTGACAAAGCAATAGGATTCCTATTCAGCAATTCAAAGCTATTCTTTTCACGTATTTGTTAGTTCATAAAAGAAAACAATTAGGAAAAAATATCTCTTCTACAGTAAGTATGTAGCTGTGGCACTAAGTATAGAATAGACACTAAGCTGTAATTGGAAGGGAATAAAAGATTTTTATCTAGTCTTCACTCTCACCATCAACACCGTGATTTACCACCCTTAAATACTCAGATATAAATTTTGCAGAATTATATTTTACACAAACTACTGAAATACTCCTGTTTTAAATCCCACCCTAGTTCATAGGAGGAAGGGCAATGTGGAGATCTGACCTACGCTAGCTTCACAGTCACTGCCACCATAATGTGAAACCGCGTCCAACATGCTTGGTTTGGGGAGGTGAAGGAGCCGTGTGTCACCCTAGAACAGAAAACAGAGTGCACTTAAGCTTACAGAACATGTGAAAATTTCCTCCTAAGGTGTTCTCTGGAAAAACAACTAAATACTTTTGTATTAAAACACAGATTTTCCAACATGAAAAATCTACATATAGTCAATCTTTTCCATTTTTTACCACACTTCCTTCACTGATGTTGACGACGACCACTGCATCTTTCGTCAAGGCTTCTCCAGCCAAGGGAGCATTTTGGAGATAAGGATGATGATAAATGATGACCATCTTCACTGCTGTTACTCACTAATCCAAGAACCAACTTAGCTGCAGCTATATGGCTGAAGCCATGCAAACTGAAGGCCTTCATCAATCTACTCAGCCTTATGGTAGCTGTAAATACCATACTGCAGTGACTCCACAGCTTTTGCTTTCTTTTCAAATGAAGCCCAACATCAATTAACTATGAAAAAGCATAAGTATTTGGCTAAACCTCATCTCCTTCTGAAGACCTATCTTCCACACAACACTTGCAGCAATTGAGGTCTGGGAAGTCCAATGCCATTTGGAAGCCAAGACATCCCTCCCATTAAACAGGTTGATGGCAGCTCTATATTGAATTCCAGCTGTGATAGCATTTTTATAATACATAAATAAAAATGCATGCCAGGAATTTTATTTGAGGACTTAAATACAAAACACTCATGACAACAAACATAAGATCCCTTTCGAATTTGCTTAACAATCCAGCTTGACAAAGATTCAACTATTTGCAGACTTCTGCAATATTTTATACAGAGATTGGCTTAAAGATGGAAAGCAGTAATTTGTAACAATAAATCACTCTCAGATGTTACTGAAAAACACCACAGGACTGTTTAAAAATACTACAGTAGGTACTTCAGTGCTTATGAGAGATGTCAGAGAGACCAGCCCTCTATTTAAAATGCAACATCTTGTACTGATCAGATGTTTGCTGAAGTGTTCCTCAGTTTATTCCTCTGTAGCTTATCATCTTCACAATACACTCAAGTATCTTTGGGAACAGCATTCACAGTAATGTAGAGTTACACTTGCCAAAAAATAATGGGTTTGGAAATCTCCTTACTAAGAGTTAATTTCTGGGGTATTTATTTCATGCTTTATCTCATCACCTCAAGTATTTATCGTGCTCAGTAACTTTGACAATACACTTTAAAGTGTTCTTGTACTTATTTTCCTGTCAACACCAATAAAATAACACTTTTATGCTGTGGAGGAATGTAAAGTAGCCTTCAACTCTGAAAGACCAAATGAACGATTTGGAAAAGGCATTAAGGGTTTGAGAAAAACTGTAATGCGAGCATACAAAACTCCTGCTGGGAAAAGCCAGCTATGCTGTGTGAACATAGGTTCCACTGTGGCTTATGATCACCATGCACAAAGTGGTATTCTTCTTCCCTAAGATCACTGCAAGAAAAAGAACAGTTACATCATGTGCTACTTGCTTCAAACCCATAGTCCGACTTCTTGAATATAAACCAGAGTGATCTGAGAAGTGCAATGTGAAAGCACTGACTCATTTTTGGGTGGAATCAGCAGAGATGCTACAGCCTCAGGAGTAAGGGAAACCCCCTGGAAAAAGTACCATGTTGATTTACAGGAACACACATTATGGAAACCCTTCACTAAGTAATCAGCCTTCAACACAGAACCATTGTCCAAGCAGGTGAAGTTTTGCAAGTACTGAAGCACTCAGCCTTCCACAAAGCCTGAAAACATTCAACAACCAGCAGCCAAACACTCTCATCTTCACACTACAGCCAGGTGCCAAGAAGCCCATTAAATGGTTTTTTTGATAGCCATGATCTTTGGACTCTAATGTCAGGAACTAGTGACATTAACAAACTAATCTAAACTTGCACAAATCAGACATCCCTAGTAATTCCTCCCTCTTCTTAATCTCTTGAAAAGGATCTCTTTTCAATGCACAGAAAGATACCAGGTGACTCTAAATACAAAGAAGCTTTTGTATGTTGAAAAATCTCCTTAAGGCTACCTATCAGTATCTGCAGTTTCTCAGTTCTACTGCGGTAACGAACCCCAAACCATCACTAAGCCAGAGGAGGCTGTGGGATGGGGGTGGGCAGAAGTCTAGAAGTTCTGGAAAAAAAACCATCTATGACCTAGTCTACTTTTCGGTGAAAGTAGTTTACTCTATTAAAAGACTATTAAAGAAATTAAAAAAGCAACTGAGGCCTCCCACGTGCACGATCAGTATGTCATTTCTTCAGGGGCATCATCTCCCTGTGTCATGCCTTCAGAAGGTTTTGGTTTCATTACCAGCATGGTACATATTTGGTACAACCGCAACAGAGGTGCTATCAGCAACTCACCAGCACAGTGATAAGCCCTGCACTCAGCCAAAAAGCAGCCCCCCTCCCTCTAAGGCACACAGCACTCAATTTCAAATGTTGTGTTGTCTTAGAGGAACATATAAGAACTGTAATGATGTGAATGAAAGCCCTGAGAATGCTAGCGCAGTTACTCAGGTCAGCTAATATCCCTGTTTCAGTTAAGCCAAGATCCAGACAGGTGAAGGTTAATTTGCTTTATTTGCAAATCCCAGAGAAGTCTGCATGACTTCTCCAGTTTTTCATGAGGCTGAAAAGACCTCATGGGACAGGAATTAAAAATCTGCAACTGCCTGGGCAGTAATGAACTTTTGTTTCAATCCAAACCATCACAATACCCATTTTACACATCTAGATTTATTTTACCTTTGCAAATGCTGTATAACTTGATGGATGCAGTTTCATTCTTCTCTGTTTTCAAGCAACTTGAAGGATCACCAAGATTCAACTGAGTGAAATTTATTTTGTTACAGCTCATACTCACTTTAAAATTTAAAAAGCAAAACAATAATAGAACTTTAAAAATCAGACTAATGAAAGTCTATTGCAAGCCGACCTTGTTATGTTTTTGCTCCGCACATACACACATCTTGGAAAGCACCTTTCCAAAACCTAGGCCCACTTGAATACTGACATTTCAAACAACATACTTGTTTGCTTACAAAATGCGTCTGCTTTTCCTCTCCCCTTCATTCAGCCATCCTGCTAGGGCTGCACTGCAGCTTTGAAGGCTACCAGAAATATCCAGCACCTCATGGAACAACAGTTTATGACAATGCCAGATGCAAGACACTCAAAAGTGCCAAAATTACCACTACTAGAGCAAGAATAATAGTGGTGTACTCATATCTGTTCAAAACAATTCTCCCTTCAATGGAGAAAGTGAGTTCATGGATGACTGCGCTGTTGCTGGCACAGAGCTAAGACAGGCACGGTGAGGGCCAGCAGGCACAGCACTGACCTCGAGTCACCCACCAGCTCCGGCCTCCGCTCCAAGTTTACTGGTTGCACGTGTGTTTTGTAACACCCTGTACTGTGTATTCTTAGAACATACTTTCCAGAGAACCAAAGGGACAGGGCTCACCCCTCCACGACCACTTCCAAACCAATCTCACCAGCAGCAGCAGCATCCTGCTCCTCAAGATAAACTAGCAGTTTACAGAATAGTAAAGGATCCAACCTCTGCATTTGCATGCTCTAAAATCAGGTGACCCGTGAGGCAAGATACAGAGCAATAAATTATTAGGAAAAACAAAACACTGCTCTAAAAATAGCACACATGAGCAGCACATGAAAAACAACAGTTTTTATCCAGTCAAAGCTCAAGGGCCTCCACAGCCTCTTTTGTGTTTTGTGCAAAAACAACTGACATAAGCAAAGACAGATAAACAAATAAGCCCCAACTTTAGCTCTTCCCTGATAACTTCCAAAAAATATATTTAAACAAAATACACGGTGGGGGAACGCTAAATTTGGGACGAACAGAAAAGTATCAATGTCCAAAGTAAATATTCAGTGAAACTTAAATCAGAAGGTGTCAAAATGACCGCCTTTTAGGAAAATTTCCCCAAGCTGCCTTCAGTTCAGAAGTGCCAGAAAGTCACAACCTGCTACACATCAGTTAAAGAACATTAAGGATTTGCCCACTTGTCAGGTTTTGTAGATCTAATAAGTTATTGTGAATGCTCAAGTTGAGCATTGGGAAAAAATAAACAGAAAAAAACCCAACCCCCCCCCCCAAAAAAAAAAAAAAAAAAATCACAAAACCAACCAGCCTCCCTCCCCCAACCATTACAGAATCCAGAGGCCTGACAGCCACACTTGTTTTGTCAGCCCTCTCAGTTACCAAAAAGATTATCCAGAGATTTTCTGTTAAAGTCAACAGAACAAATTTCATTACTATCAAGTGACATCAACACAAAATTCTGTTGGAGAAAGAGGATCTTTTCCTAAGAGATTACAAAGACTACGTGCAGTCAGAAAGATTTCAAGTTTACATTTAGGAATACATTGGCTATTCCTATAAACAGCTGGTATTTGCAATCACTTATCTTCAAGAACTAATAAAAAACATATCCAAGAGATTTTTAGCACAGAACATTTTATTCTTACCATCTGAATTAGTGGCTGATCTTGAAAGGACCAGAATCCAGCATGGGAATCCAGAAAACAAGCAACCCGCCCTCTTTATCCCCAGAAGAACACACAAATTGGGTTCACTACAGCCTTAATACTGGGTTGGATCCCTAGGAAATAGCATTTAGAGAATTGCTTTCGGCATGAGTTGGTTTTCTTCAACTGGGGAAAAACACTGTCTGGAATCTGACAATTTCTTCACAGATTCTTCACAGTCTGAGCTGTGATAAAGCTGGAAACAGGCCCTGCTAGTGGGGACCTCTGGGCTGGGTGCAGCCCACGTGAATGCCACCAGGGCTCCGGCAGGCAGATGGCAGCGCTTTATCTGCCTGCTGGGGAAATGCCAGCAGTGCCCACAGGATTTCTCATGGAATTCATCACTGAAAATGAGTATGAAAGAGACAAAGAAAAGATGACGCCTCACCAGCATCCAGCTTTGTGAGGAAGATATGTCTGGTCAGCGTCTAACAGGAAAACATATTTTCCTGTCCTCTTTTTCGCCTCTCAAAATACCATCTTTCATAACAAGCAAATAACTTGCATATAAAACCCAAACCCCAACTTTCAGGATCTTCCACAGCTCACCATCATTCCTATTGTCTCCCACTCACCATTGCAATAAACTTCCAATTAGCCTCTGATTAATCACTTGTACTTCTTGTCCCCTGTGTTATCCTATAGTCAAGAAGAACACTTGATGCAACTGACTGCTTCCCAGCTTCGCCATTACATTGACAAAGGCTTGTTAGCCTGTACGCTGGGAGCAGTTTATCTGTCTCATCAGTATTATCCCTTTGTTTCCTTACAGGCCTCTGTTGGAAGTCATCGATTTCATGTTTGATACTTGCATAAGGTCTGAGGTGAGGATGGCATTTTGTTCCATGCTTATGTAATATCCAGCAAGCCATAATACCCAAGAATGTACCTCTTAATTTGTATCACAGACAAGAGATTATAATCTCCAGGAAAGAACTCCAGGAATTTGCTTCCCTTCTCTTTAAAAGTAGTATTATGACTGAGTTATACACCTGGAGGCTGAATAATTCCTTGACCCATGTAGACAATCAAACACAGCAATATGATACACTCTGGAAATAGTTTGAGAATATAGTGGCTTGCTACAGATCTACATGAAGGACTTAATTCTGTAAAGAAGACACTGTTGTAGTGTTAAGACCCGCAGGCACTGATGTCCCTCACAGAAACAGCAAGAACTGAAAAAACTATGTGTTGTAACAGCACTGATGGAACAGACTTACGAGTTGTTTGTGTTTTATGAGAAGCAAGGTCTTGTTCAAGGCTTTCCCAGGGGACCAGATCAAAACTTGCCTCAGAAGCACTTCCCTCCAGCAGTTTCAGTGCTATGAAGTTTACTCTACACCAACACTTCTTCAGCTGCCTTATCCTAAAAGGACATATTGAGCCTTCCGTTTTGAATTGAACTATAGTAGGTACAAGAACTGCAGAGTAACTTTACTATAAAAATAAGCAAGATAGTACTCAGGGTCCTTCTAGCATCCCACTCACAGCAGCCAAAGGCAAGCACCTTAGCAAAAACAGCGCAAAGTCGGGCTGTGCTGGTTATTTCCCCACAATACTCTCCCAGTCTTTAACAACTGAACCAAAAGGGCAGAGAATTTTGCCCTTTTCAGTGGCAAAGAGCTTCAACCCCTTCTGTGGCACCTGCTACAGACTTCCACTGTCCTACAGCAACATTCCCCTAGTCCCACCAAGGAGGACAAATGCCTGGCTACAAGTACAAGTAGGATGGAAGGCCACATCCACGCCACAAGCTACAGGATCTTCCTTGCTTCTGTGTACCATGCCGAGGCCAAATACATAGAGCTTCTTACCTCCTCCTTATTTTCTCCCTTGCCATGCTATTTGAGTTGCAGTAGGCAATTTTCACCTTCAGTTAAATGAAAAGCATGAAGAGGTATCTGCTCAGATTATAAACTTCTGTATTTAAACCAATGATTTAGTGGCTGGGCATTTTAAAGTACACAGTGTTTCAGACACCTTTTATAAAAATCTTATAGGAACGAGAAGACGTTAGGCCTCTCAGACTTCACATCCACATTGCCTTAGTTTACATTTTCCGCTCCTCCAGTTGGTCTGCTTTGCCATTTAAAATTTACTTTAAATTCATCAAACCAACAAGTTATCTTCAGTTTCATTAACTTTGCTAAAATTGGAGAGGGGGAAAAAAAGCATTAGTTGCCATGACAGCAGTGAGGAGTCACTGGGTCAGGATGCAGAGAACTTCTCTTGTTCTGTCTGATCATTTGCATCAGAAGTTCAGCCATCTGTTATTAACTATTTAACAACAGTCTTGCTTGTTAGTGCTGGTGCTTGCTATTTAAGTTCGCAGAATCTATCTCCTCACCTTCAGTCCTTTTGTAAATATCCTAATTAATGTGGAAATTCATCTGAGGCCTCAGATGTCTTTCAGGTAGGATGACCACCATTATTTAAATTTGGGCAGTATTCTCCTTTCTCACCAAGGAAAAAGCATACATTTATAGAGACACCAACCTCTGGAAGCACCAGCTTTATTGTTAGAGACATCAATTTGAAAAGAATTTCAGACAGCAGATGATGTGGCTGAACTCCAAGACAGGCTACATGCCTCCCATTTAAACGTATTCCACCGTATGTAATATTCCCAAGTTCCAAGGTATCGCTTCATCTTCTACATCCCACCTTCTCAATACTGCAGAAGAAAGCAGGTTTGTAATTTTATTTTGGAGTATGAATAGCGTAGACTCCTCCAAGAGAATCTGAAATAGATTCATCTACTAGCTGTACGCATTAAGAAAACAGAAACTTTGCTCTCACATTTCCAAGCTTAGAATTTTGAGTTAGTAAGCATCACTATCTACATTCAAACCTCTATGACCTAAAGCAAAATACTCACTCCTTCTGAATCTAGTCCTAGGAAAGCAGGCCAGCCTTGCTGCTTCGCACCCATCATGCTCTCAGAAGAAAGTGGGAGGCTATTCAATGACAAAAGCAGAACAACATGACTGTTTCTTTTACTGTTCCTAAACTTACTTCACAAAAAAAAAGATCAGTGCTATTAGGAGCAAGTGAGAGGCCTTCAGCAGGAAGTCCTTCTTTCAGTCGTTTAACAACTTAAACGTGGTATCACGCAAGCTAAGACCACTCTGCTCACACGTACAGCCAGTAAAGCTCAGTCCTCTGAACTTTAAAAGTGGATGAAAAATTTGAAAAGCATTTATGTGGGAAGAGAGAGATGCAGAGCATCAGAAGACTAATTCGCTCATCCAAATAACAAGACAGTATTTTCCAGGCTACTCTTTCATTCAGATGACAAGACCACCAACAGCCTAGCAAACACACCAGCATTCTCAGTGCAGCAAGACCCGGCGCACAGACAGCACTGGCTAAAACGCATTCTCAGTTTCTATGAAGATGAGAGATTTGGTAGATACAACCACACATGTATAGGACAGATCTGACACAATGCAGTGGTTTAGAAACCAGTGTGCTACTATATTGAAACAAGAACCCAGACCAATTCACTACTTCTAGTTCTGACAAGAACAATGCAACTGAACAGACTGAAGTGTCTAAAAAGGGTTTTCTTTCAGGATGTTCAGAGAAAGTCTCCATTCATATTCAGCTTCACATGTGAATTACATCCAGGGCAGCTTTCTGACTATCAAACCATGTCAACTCCAGAGATTTGGTTCAACTCCAAGAAGCTCTGTGAACACTGATGGCATACCTAAGCCCAAGGTCAACAACCACATTGGGGAAGAGTTTTCTTATTTTCACAGAATAACTGAAAAACAAGGAAATGAGAAACAAACCAAACAATGCAAATGCACTGTTAATAACAGCTTTTAAAGAATATGCACGAGGAGAAGAGAGAAACACTCAAGAATTCAAGAATTTTATTTAATGGACAGCATATTAAACATTAGAGATATAATATGCAGGTTAAGTAGGAGCAGATACTCTCATATCTTTATTACAACATCATGTCAGTTAGAAATCACACCTACAAGTTGAAAACTTCTACAGTACTGCTGCTAGAACAGAACTAGCTATTAGAGTATTTAAAAAAAGCACAGTGTCCCCAGGTGAGGAATGTAGATTAAGAATCCCATTATTTTACCTGAAATTAAGAAAAAGACAAGTCAAAAAAACCCAGAGCAACCTATTTTCATGACATCTGACCTCTTCTACTGCAGTTTCTTTCTGTATTCATCTTCTGCTTTCCTACTTCATCTCTCAAAACTTTGATGTTACAACCTGCTCATTGTCATCTAAGTGGTGGGTAATTTATCTTGTGGAACTTTGTCAGAACATGTTTGACCACCCAAAATCCTCCTCCTAGCTAGTGAGGCTACCTTTGGCTTCATAGGTTTGTTTCCATATCTGCAGTCCCGAGTATTTAGAGGGTGAGGTGGAGGGAAAGGAATAAGGCTAGCAGACCAAAGGCTTCTTCATCAGAAAGGCAAGGAACTCTGAAAGAACCGAGATGACATTAATGATGGTGGAGCAGCATGAAGCTCCTCGGGTAACTTTTCCAATGCCATTAAACTTCACCTACAAGGCCTGCCCTTAAGTGGTTAAACAGTAACCTGTAAAAGTAAAAAAGTTACAAAAGAGACAATATATGCTTCTCATTTAAAAAACTTCTGGGAGAACAGCCAAGCGCATAAAATTGTATTTAAACTTTATTCAGGAGGACAAATGAGGACATTACAACTCTCACACTGTAAAAAAGACTGCTCAATTTAAAATGGACACCAGAGCCTACTATGGAATTCTGAATGCACAAAACAAAAGAACATTTTGGATAGTTTTAGAAATTAACTGTGTCATACGGCACAATTCAGCTATTTACAAGTTTCCACATTGTACGCTGTGTTATTAAGCTTTAATAGTCTTCTGGTACTCAAAAGAATAAAATGTTACAGAGGGTCAAAATAGAAAGACTTCACAGAATTTCAGCCAAGAATCTAGTTTGCCTCCCTCTCTCCTAATATATGGTAATTTTCTACACAGCAAAATGGCAGACATGAAATTAACACATTTAAAATTCAATTTATGCAATTATGAAATTTCACATTGTCCTCTCAAAAATTCCTTACTACTTTATAAAGCAATGCTTCGTTGAGTCAAAGCTAATATTCCCACACAAACCACAAGAGTACACTACTGGAATTGTTGTTCCTCCCATATCAGGAGGTGAATGTCTAATAGTAGCCAGCTCACTGAAGCTAGAGCCCTGGTACCTTTCAGAGGAAGAACAAGCTTCAGACCCAGGATGAAAACACATGCAAGTGCTTGGCTGGAACAACATTTGCCTTTTTAGAGAACAGGTTGGCATAAAAAGAAATGGATAATCACCAATTCAGCATTGAGCTCAGTATGCTATTTAATTAGCTTTAAACACAGCCTACAGTTAAGCAACCAGTAAGCTGCTAATTAAAAATACATATTTTTAGTTGCCCCCAAAGCTGATATACTTGCATCAGCTTCATTTGTCCCAAGACAAACAAGTAGTGGCAAAGGGCTGATAGTGCTTTCATGCATTGTTTCCAGCAGAAATCAAAATACTGTAATAGTTTCCTCCTGCTGGAGGAAAAGGGAAAAAAAGAGAGAGAGAAACTTGACCTACATAACAAGGCACAGAAGGAACTCAGTTAAGCTCCAGGGTGGTTTTGGAAGGGGGAAGAAGTTTTCTCCTGTGTAACAATGAAGAGTCAAGCAGTTACATATGGCTACACCAACAACTGTTAGCAGATTTGACTTTTAACTACGTGTCTCACTTTTAAGGCTTGAAAACATCCCCTTCCTGTTCCAGGCTAGTTAATACTTTTGCCCTAACAATGTAATGAATTAACAGAATTAATTTTTAGGTTGTCCATCACTTTCCTTTAAAGGGAGTTGTTAAAAAGAGACCTCACAAGCCCCAGCCTTTCCTAGGCTCAGTAATCGGAACGAAAGGGGGAACATATGGTGAAACTGTTTGTTTTTCTACAGGAACTATGTACAGCCCAAGCACAGGGCGCTCCCGCACTGTGCCGGAGGGGCAAACTTCAGCATAGACGGACTTTAAATCACCTCCCACAGCAAAACACCGACATACACCGCCGATCACGCTCACGGCTCCAAAGCCTGAGCTGGTTTCAAGCCAGGGACGCCTGCTCAGCCTTCCCCCCACACACACCCTCCCCGCCGCCCCTCCCGGCCACCCGCGTCCCG
>JANRGW010017184.1:0-12092 GCA_024733675.1 Psilopsiagon aymara | reverse complement strand
CCCCGGGGGGGGACGGGGCGGGCGGGGTCCCCCCCACCGGCTGCACCGCCCCGCCGGCAGGGGAACGGGACCGGGCACCTACCCACGGCAGCAGGAGCCGGCGACACGGGTGCTGAGGCGCTGCCGTCCGCAAGGGCGAGCGCTATCGCCACGCGTGCCCTGCCGCGGAGCTGCCGACGCCCGTCGGAGGGCAAACGTCGGCACCGTTCAGCTCCCCAAGGAGGGCTTCGAACGCCACCGCAAGCGAGGCCTCGCGCATGCCCTACGCATCGGATGCTCACACAGAAGGGCGCATACGCGGGAGACGGACACCCGCGGCGGCTGCAGTGGAAGAGGCGACGGCCCAGCCTGCCGCCAGCCCCAAGAGCCGCTTCCACAGCGCCTGACACGGCTCAGCCCCGTTGCTCTGACCCCACGCAAACCGTCACCGGCTCTCCCTGCAGCAGCGCAGCTCTTAACCCACCCGATGAGCTCTTCACTTCAGCGTTCTTTAAAATGCCCTCCTCGATCTTTTAAAAGGCACTTTTGGGGACTAATTTACGAATTTTCAAGAGAATAGTCCCAAAACCGCATGTATTATTGAGGCGAAGTCTAAACAACATATTGTCCACATTAATTTCACCCATTTCTCCCTATTTACAAGAACTTAAGTCAGATGACATGCCTCATATTAACATGCTCAGCACACACACACAAAAAAGGACTGTCAGCCTAATCACATTACAAAACAGGACCACAACTCCTGTTCTGTAATTAGATGCCATGAAACTGTAAGTCCAGATCAAACTAGACTTCGCGACCACTTGCAAAATCCAGTAGCACTCACTAACCCGTTGAAGAGCACGGAGAACATGTTCACAGAACAATACCATTTCCCACTCACATTTTAGAGAGCAGTATTATTTAGCTGTGGTTGTTCAAAGCCATGGCCTATACAAGACCTTTAAGCAGACATTTTCTCCAAGGAAGGCTGGATACCTTTTAGTAGCTGGCCCACTTAGAGATTGTAGATTCAGATAGTGCCTTACAGAAAGTTATACATGAAAACATACCATTTCATTAGTCACTGACATTCAAGCTTCCTGTGTATTTTATCTCAGTTTGCTTTCCAAGTATTTTTCTTTCATGGAACATTTACTTCTACAAAAACACCAAAAGTTTACACAGTTGTCTGAAAAAGCAATTTCAAGTTTTCGTAATCAATCAACTGCCCAGCCTTTGAAAAAAGTACTCAGATGATTTTCTATGGAACAGTTACTCGGTATCTATGGGAGGGGTAAGAGGAATATTTATCATGTTGGTAAACACACTATGTTTAAAAGTTTTGCTAACAAGAAGCAGAAGCAACAACCCCAAGTCAATTCCCGCAGAGGCCAGCACAGGCAGCATTCAGGAGCCACCAGCTGTTTTCACAGGCCAACTGACCATGTTTTAATGATGAGCAGCTGCCTCTGGATGACAAGCATATCCACCATAGTGCCCCTGAACAGTCTCCCTACACTGGGATACTGGGGTGCAACCACAAAGATCCTTTTCACATCTGACAGTCTTCAAGTACAGTAAAAGCAGGACAGCATGTTGACACCCCAGCTTTTAAGCTTAAAGTCCTAAGCCAGCTGTAAGTATGCAGAGCTGAGCTCTGTGCCTGCTTGCAGAAGAACACCCCAGAAATGGATGCATCTGGCCTAACAGAATGCTAAACTTAGAAACTACAATATTAGGAATTCCAAAAATAAAAAAAAAAACTTGAAACATGCTATTCATTTGTCAGTCTGATCTCTCTCTTCCACAAACTCTCAGAGGCACAAGATATATACATATAACAGGACACTGGTAGTGTGACTGAACATGAGATGTACAGTATGTACAGCAGCACAGAGATATTCATATGACTTTTTCTTAAGCTGCATATTCCATCATCATAAAGGAGCTGAACTTAAAATAGTTACCCTTGCAGTTTTAACACTGCAAAATGACGAGAAATAAGCAAGACTGAATTAAACAGACTATTTCACCCCACCTTCTGCCACAAACAGGGTAACATTTATTAAAATAAGAAGAGATTATTTTAAAAAGAATGGATTTTTTTTCCAACACAAACTTTAGGAATAAGCAGTCCTACACATTTCATAAAGCAGGAAATCACAGCCAAGCATGGTTCATCTCGATTTCAAGTCAGCTGTGCATCAATTCAGAGGCACTTGCCAATAGACATAATTGGCATCACTCCTGTTACAAAAAATGCCCAACTTCAGGCTTTGGAGGGCCATGCCAAAGCACAGCATGTCTAGTAATGAGCTAGTTCAGAAGAACACTCCAGTTCAGATTCCAGCCCTGTCTTGAGTAAGAAAAGCAATGTGTGCACATGACCCCTAAGGAGCAAAGCGTGACTTTATAACACCTTATGTTTACACAGCCTAGTTGCAGAGACAAGCTAAAAACAAAATCACACTCCTACCGATGCACCCTTTGCTCAAAACAATCATTTTGGACTGAGGTATAAAAGTATAAAGCCACAAAACATTCACATAGACAGTCCTATTCCCCTTTTCCCTCCTCAGATGCTCAATTCCTCAGAATAAAGATGAGGTCAGCCGTTGGTGCTGGCAATGCATGTCAAAGAGCTCATAATATATACAATTCACAGTCCTAATAATTACGTATAGCTTTCCTTTATGTTTAAACTCAGACTTCTTGAGTGAGAAAGACTACATATTGGCTACAGCGCATCTAAAAAAGTAGCATCAGATACTAACAGTTCTGCTACCATTTTAAAACAAAACAAAATCAGTGTATATCATAAAGCTGTTCAAAATTTCATACAAGAAGCTTGACTGAGATGAATATAGCCAGCGTATAAAAAGTGTCCTAAAACATTTAGGAAAGGCCATTACATTGCCTCAACATGAAGATGGGATGAAAGAATCAAGCATCATCCCTAAGCATCTCTAGCAGATCCAGAGTGCTTTCTCATAGAAACTCATTCATTCAGCAAGGCTATCAAAGGCAGTACAATAATAGCCAGTTACGCCAGTTTTAGTGAACTTAATCACTCGATAGAAGATGAGGCAGATGTGTACCCTAGCAGTTCTATGTTATCTCCCGATCTTTACCTTCAGCGTCTTCTAGTTTTAAAAAAAATCTAGAAACCTCCTGTTTCAGCTTCATAAACCAGCTACTGGGTTATATTTGTTCACTTTTTAACAGCAGGCACACATAAAAAACAGTCTTCCACATCGTGCTTGCGGTAGCGTGGTGTAAGCAGCTACACTGTGAGCAGAGCCACAAGTGTGGTTATGGCAGCAACCTTTACCCAGCCCACTCCTCCAATTCTAGTCCTTCAGATACTTCGTTTCTTGTTGCTGCTCCACAGTAAACAAAATTTCTCTGCCTATTCAAATAGCTTCAAAAGGAAGAAGCTGTTCCCTCCTCAAAATAAATCAAAACAAAGCCATATTTTTTCATTAAAAGGCAACTAAAGTGGGAAACCTTGCATAGGAAATATGCCTGAAGACGCATTTTGAAACAATTATACAGCAGAGAAAAAAGGATTTACCTTTGAGTAGCATGAGCATTGATATCAGTTCCTTTGACATAACAGTGCATTCCGATCTTGACAACTTTGTCCCTGCTCAGTCCCTACAGGTAGGAACCTCTGGCTCCACATCACTGGAATATTTACTAAAGCTCTTCTTGTTGCACCTGTCTCTTCCCCTTACTCCCAAGTCCAACTTTATCAAAATTAAAAGCCCAACTAAAAACTGCAACAAAAAAGAGTAAATAGGATGTCTTACTGGGACAATGTTGAAAATAAATACTCAGATCTATCACGCAAACAAACCATGCACTGACACTTGTGTCTTTACAAAAACTGCACAAAGTACATCAACCCAACATAAAAATTCACTTTCTTCTAACACAGAATTTATGCCCTCAGCAAATAGTCATCACAGACATTTATCAGATACTGCTCTTAGCTACCCCTCTGCCCCTCCAAGTCTGCAGACAAAGCCTTCTAGCAAACTTGCTGACCTGCCTGGAAGTGCGAGTCTGAGCCAAGGTTTGTTTCACTTATGTTGGGCTAGTGCCCTGGCAGCGAACTGAGGAGAACAATACCTGGCAGGCAGGGGAGAAGGGCTTCCCACCACTGTGGGAAAAGGGCTGACCACAGCAGCTCTTCCTGCACCTCTCCTTCCGTTGACCCTCACAGGAAACCACCACCACCACCACTCTGCCACCTCCCACCATGGTGCCAACTAATACCATCCTCAGGTCTCTCCCTGCCCTTCCCTCCCCCATTACACCCAACAACAAGATGATACTTGTATGACACCCTGAGAAAGAAACTTAATTTATTCCAGCACAGAGAAAGTGTGAAACATGCCCTAGAAATCCTCAAGGCTCAGTGGGGAAAAGGAATCCCTGCATGCACAGCACCATAAAAGGCTAAACTAGCTTGAGCATTCACCTGCTCCCAGTCTCACTAAAATTTTAAAGCCAAAATGGTCTGACTTACCAACCTGGATCTCTGAGATCTTAATGGAAAAAACCTCAGTAACTTCACAAGATACATAATGTAAAACAGATGACATGGCTCACGTGCACCACAGATTCCTTATTTTAGATAAGTTCTTTTTTTATTTTACTTCAGAAAACAATTCAACTTGTTTTTTTCCCTTGGAACAAAAAAGTCACACTTGGCAATAGGTTTGGGAAAATGCACTGATCGAGAAAAGTCTATGTGCCCCACACTATACACCTGGACAGAGAGTGGATGCCCTCCCACCAACTGAAAAGTGGTGAAATCAAAAGAAATGTGTATGGTGGGAGCTGAAGAACTCCCCTTACTGCTCTTAAAGCAACTAAGTTGTCCAAAAGACTTCTCAGTAACACTACTTTTTTTACCTTGATTCCTAACAAGGATTCTTACATTCAGAACAGACATGAAAGTGTCTTTAGTACTTCACATGTGGAGTGCTTCCTTCCTCCTGTGTTCATCTGCCTCCACTGATTCACGCACAACTCCCCCCTTCAAATTATCCCTGAGAACTTTCTCACACTATTCTATTACATTTTTGCATTTTGAGTCAACCATAATGTACTAATACCATCCAGATAGAAACTCTAGATAGTCTTGGTCCCAGAGCCAACATTAAAAGGTAACGCAACAATCATTAGCCAAAAGAACAAGTCAGGCCGATTTAACATGGAAGAAAATGTATTAATGCAAGTGAGTTTTATTTGATTTGGTCAAAACCACACTGAATTGTTAAGAACAGATGAAGAATTTTCATGACTGTCTTACAGCTCAGTTTTGCTGCTTACAAGTAGCCTTTATATATATAAAAAAATCTCTTCCAATCTTGGTACAGTTGTGCATACAGATAAAAAATAACTGCATATGGCTTTGTGTGCTTACAGCTACAGTCATCCCACCCTGCATAGCACCAGCAGAAAAAGAAACACATCTTCCAAAGTCCAACTACTACCCAAGTTCAAGAGGCACTCTTCAGTACTTGCATTCACCTGGGTTTATAGACATCCTTAATTGCCTACTTCTACATGAAGTTTTTGTATGCCGGAGTACAAAGGTAACCATGCAATTGTACAGGCACTTCTAAAACAATTTAAACCTAAAAACCGGCTTCTGTCTAAACATTAAATACAAATGACCTGCAAGGTCTGAACAATTTATTACCACCCTGAAAGACAACAATGTGAGACACCTTCAAAAATCTGAAAAGCAGAATTTACCAAGTATCAATTCAGAATGGAGAAGTTATTACAGCTGTAAGTATAGTTAAATGGCAAGATCTTATTGACTAAAAGAACAGCTAGTCACTGCCAGACTGTTATCCTAAACCTGTGTCTGATAGAATGAAAAGCTATGGCTATTTTACCACCATTTAACACTTGCTATTAGCACACATTTGTCAAAATAACAAAGAAACGTTTAATAAACAGTGAAGCAGAGCAAGTTCTTTTCACAAATGTCATAGAGCTGGTTTGTTCCCATCAGTTACTCTGTTTTCAGAGAAGATTTCTGAGTTTAATAAGCAGAATTTCATTTGGCAACAAACTCACATCTCTCATGAGAATCTGTATTTATAAATGTTAGCTTATTTTTAAAAACATTTAGAAGCTGGCAGACCTCAGTTCCAATAATAGTTTCAACACTGCCCTTAACAACAAAGTCCAGCGTTATATGCCTCAGCCCAGGGATCTGATCTGGCATGCCAAAGTTTCTCACTTCAGCAAGTAAAGAATATGGTCAGAGGAGTCAGTTGTAGAGCCCAAACTTATGGGCTTAGCATATCCACAAGCCCCAGAATATCCACTTAAATGCCACTCCAGCAGCATCCATCTTAGCAACAAGAGCCCCTCTAAATGCAGCTTGTATGGACACCACCAAATAAACAAAAAGAAAATGGCAAAGTTGTTACTACTATGGTTTGTTCTCTGAGGTACAGGCACACAGTGAAGAACTCTCCCTGTTGAACACAGATACAAGTGCTCTTCCAACCCAAAAGCTATTTCTACAACAGGACAACTCACCTCGTTGTCAACATCCAGGTACGAGTTGCAGAACAGTAAGAAAATTTTAACATAAGCAAACACCCCCAAAAATTCAGATTTTCCAATTCCAGGAAGTCTGCAAATTAATATCCTTAGGTTTTTATTGGTTTGGGTTTTTTTTGGATTTTTGTTTGTTTGGGTTTTTTTTTTGGGGGGGGGGGGGAGAGGGAGAAGACTTAAGCTTCTAAAAGCTAAGAATTTTCCTAAGCTAAATTTCTGTAGAAGAAATGACAGAATGTATTTTCCAGTTTCTTGGATGCCAGGACAAAGCTGCATTGAAAGAATCCAGACTCCAACCTCCATTAAAAAAAAAAAAAAAGAAAAAAAGAAAAAAGCTTATATTCCTGTTCACTCATCCTCTCCATCTACATATGATTTGTTATCAGGGCAAATCTGCTCTCCCTGAAGATTAGAGCTAGATGGCTTCATGCCTTATAAATGGAATCCGAGTGTAATACCCTGACCACCTCTCAGTTTGGTTGGGTTTTCCCCCTTTCAAAGGGATCTGGTTTTATTTGAAAGCAATCTACCCAACCTGGGAGCAGCAGACACCCCACGCCCTGCTGCCCATCAGAGCTGCCTCCCTCGCCACACGCACCTTCTGGCACGTGCCCTGTGCAGCATGTCCAGCAGCACGGCCTCCTCCCCAGCCAGGGAGCTGCGTCACCTCCACCTCATTATCACCCAACCTGCACTTACCTGTGGCAACCAAGCCCCAGGCATTGCCCAAACGCTTTTGGAGTGACAGCTCCACTAAGCAGGAAGCACCTCATTTCCAGTTTACTACTTTGTTTACTGGTTAAATCGTTCCACCACGGAAAAGTTTAAGTGCTTCGTGACATTTCACTGAGAAAATACTATAAAAATAAAGTGTCTGCATCACAGTGCAATATGGGACGCTAAAATACCACTCATCCTTTTGAAAAAGATATTTTCACTTCCTGATCTGCATACTCTGTAGCACACCATCTTTGCTAAAATGTTTCCAAAAAACCTTTCAGAGTGAATATAGGGCATAAAATTAAATCTTGTTTTTTAAAACAAGGTCCTTATCCAGAGCTCCTAACTTAACACCTATCTCCACAACCCTTAACTACACTGGTTCAGCTCACTTCCCCCCCAACCCAAAGCCCCCTCATCCTTCCTCCTAAGAACTTTAGGGTAAGTATTCAATCAGCTATTTTTCTTCATTAATCTCTCCTCCATATTCCTCACACATACACTGAGAAATCCTTCAGCTATGTTTCCAATGGGAGGCAGTAAACAGACTTTAGTTGAGCCCAGAGTTAGCTCTTTCCATACCAAAACACCAAATAAGGTGGAAGAAACCTTCTTAACCCAGTTACCACAAGCAGACCTAGAGGCACATACCGAGTTTGACTTGCAAAAAAGGAGGGAGAAGAGAAAAAGCAATCTTCAGACTGACTGTTCCTCTCTTGTAGACAGAAAGCCATTTCGTTAAATTAGGATAATCTCGAGGAGGGAATTAATGTTTCAGAAAGTAAGAGAGGACTGCTTTTAGCTTAATTTGTAAGTGAAAACAGAATAGTCTACACAGAGAACACAGCAGAGGCATAAACAAAGCAAGGTAATAAAAAAGTAAGAAAATACTTGAATAAGGTGATAAAAAACAGCCAGCATGCATTTAGAGACAAACAAGCCTGTCTTCCTCTTTTAACTGATCACTCATGCAGCAAGGGGGAGGGAGGAGGAAGGAGCAATAACTCTGAGCTACTTAGACTATACTAAGACTTTTGATGTCTTGTAACATTCCCACAGTAAAGTATGACTATATTGTAGATTCATGTAAACCACAAGATTTTTTCCAGTTGTGCACCAAGTGTACTCTAAGAGTACATAACAATCCTTCTGAGTTTGGCAGTAAGCTATCACCCTGACATTATGCAATGTTTTCATTAACTCTGATGGTGAAACAGTGTGTTTATACAGTCTATGAACAAAGCTGAGCTGGAAAAGCTTGCAACCACTCTGCTACAAAGCCTAGTTCTGTCTTCCAAACTCAATAAACTGGCAAAGTGATCAGAAGTCATTAGAACAAAGTTCAATAGAAGCAAGAGCAAAGCTCTGTACTTGAGAAAGGCAACAGAGGTCCAAACACCCAACATGAAGCATCTGACTAAGAAGCTGAACTGCAGAGACTAAATGGTGATGGTATTACGAACCAAAGCTAGGTAAGCTGATAGGTTGCTACTGCAGGAAGACAAAAACCAAACAAACCAGAAAGAACAAAACTCAAACATCACTTCAGAAATATTGTATGTGACAAAGGGAGACACAACATCCTTTGCACTGATGAAGCCTCAGCTGAACCAACATGTCCACTGTATTTTAAGATGCTTCAACACCTCACTTTAAAAGTGGCAGCATAGGAAAGGTAAAGCCAAGCAGCAGCCACCAGGATTGTAGTTACTACATTCCCTAAACCAGGTATACATTTATTTATGTGAATGTGCTTAGAGTAGCCAGTGCCCTTCCACACTGACACCCCACCTGATGGGCAAGTCTGGAGTGATGCTCATGAGACACATCCTGTGAATGCCTGTGCCTTTGCATGGCAAAGAAGCAAGACCACATTTTTACCTGCACTTTAAACCCCCTCTTCCTCACTTGTAAAACTGCTCCACCGGTTTGCTATGCAACACTCCACATTCCATCTTCTCCATACTGCTCTCATATGCTGCATGTTTAGAGCTGTAATTTTCAAACTTTCCACAATATAAAGGGAGGTAAGTACCTTAGGGCAGGATTTCCCTTTTTTCTTCATTTCCACTCATCCCTCTCACCTCTTTAAATTAAAGTATTCTGTAACATTTCCCACTGTTAAAGTGGTTGCACATTTAGATTTCCCCTTTCTTCTCCTGTACCACCCTTTACTGCTGGTGATAACAAGAATCTTACTACTAGTAAGACAAAGGCTAAACTATACCTTCCCCCAGTGTGCCTGGGGCCAATACAATCATATCAACTATAGCTTTATGCTTAATTCTATCTACAAAAACTACATCTCTGCTCTAATTGGATTCCGATATAATTATTCGCAAGAATGAAAAAAAAAACCTCAAATATTTCAAGTCTGTTTAAGCCTGTTTCTTTGGTTTTACTTGCTGCATGGATTTGCAGTCCTCTCAGGATTGCGAGGGTCTGTAGAAAAGTGGAGACTGTGGCAAGCTGAGTGCTCTTCTCCCCTGTCCTTTGCTATTAATTTTGGATAACTGGAAGCAGGTGACTACACACTTGACTACTTGTATCCTGTGGTACAGCTGCTATGCAGAAAGCAGCACATGTAAATATGTGCACGATTCCTGCCTCCTAAGAGGCAATATGGGCTGCCTGTGGCATTTAGGGCAGCACTTTCACAACCCCTTTTGTGCAGGGTATTGCTTTATTACATTAACACACAGCTAAGCTACATGTATCTATTAAAATGGCTGGAGATACTCCCTCTGTCTGGAGATTCTTCTTTTTTTTGAGATTTTTTGTTAATCTTAACAGAATTCCAAGACATTACTTCTGAGGGGTTTCACCCAGTTAATGATAGACATTTACATCTAACTTTTTCTGCCTGAAAATTAAAGAATAAGCAAAGGTCATACATCGGTTCTGAACTGCTACGGAAGAACATCTTAAAGCTGCAGATATTGATTTGGGTTTTACCTGGCTATTCTGAAGTTTTGTTTCACCTTGACAGCAAACACCTTCCCAACTACAGTGTCTGGTATTAAAACGTAAAGAGATTCTAAAAACAACTTGCCTTGCTGCAATTGATCAGGTAAAGGTTTACAGAATTAAGAAACAAGGAAGAAAGCAAAGAGAGAAGCCCATTTCAAAACCCTAGTACTTAAACCCCATTATTTTATGTATATGTTTGTGATCATTTCTGTACTATCTGTGCTACTGTCACACCACACAATCCTTACAGCATATACGTACAAGAAATCCACCTAAGAGTGGTCATTTATGCGGTGTCATTATTAGCAAACATGTCATTAACAACCCTAATTAAGCTGTGTATGTCATGTAAGTGTTAGCATTTAACACAGGGATATCTAAGCTATATTAAAGTATTTCTCAAAACACCAAAGTGATTATAACACAAAAAGTATTTGTTTTTAAAACTGAAAGCAACCAGGTGAACAATAAAATCATCAAAACTTTAAGAAACCGAAATATCTAAGCAATAATTCTAAGATTTTTTTTTTAAATTAACACTCAGTTCTACGATGAGCACTCGTAAGATTTGTTTGAAAACCAATCTTGCTTTAAGTAACAGGAATCAATAATCACTGCTCGTGTAGATCAGGACAGAAGTCATGACATATTTTCAACTCTAGGGGCATCAGCAGCTGTTGCTACACTGCAAAAGAGCTGAAGTGTTATAAACACATACGTAGACAGTCGACTTTATTTTCCTGTAAATCCAGATGTCAGTAATCCAGATTAAGATGGAACCAAATTATGGCGAAAAAAAACAGTATTTCAGCATGCTTGTTATGATACATCTCCTTTATAACTGGAACAAACCGCTCCGACAGATTATAAAACATCACAGATGGAAGTTACGGCTCTTCTGAGGGTGTTTTTCATCTACATTTTGTCATTTTTGCCCACGTGCTGGCATTGTCTGTCGATGTCCCATTTGCCTTTGACCAACTCCCGCCTCAGCACTGCAGTCCCGGCTAACAAGCCGGCTATAGCCAACACACCAACTGCAGCATTCGCGGAGCAAAAGCAGCTCGCTACGGTGCTTGTCTCCCTTCCGTCCAACTCAGACAATGGGAAGCTGAAGGGCAAGCAGGACATGGGGCTCTTGGACACATTCCCGGGGTACCTTCCAATCTAACAACTCGGGAAATGCTAATGGGAGTGAAGCCGAGCCACCAAGATTTTCTCCCATCCCCCAAAATGACAGGGGAGGGGATAAGGAAATAGAGCGATAACACCGAAACAAAAATACCAGGGTAATGCGAGACAAACCAAAACACAAAGAAATATCCTTAATAAACCGTTTACCTCGTTCCGGCTTCATTTTCTCCGTCTCCTCAGGCAGGAGCCCCGGTGCCCCGCTGCTCCCCCCACGAAGGCTGGCTGCCACTGCCTCCAGCTACCGAGAGCTATTCTTTGCCGTATGAGCAGCAAGCGGACCCCTGCCTGGCAGCGGGGCCCGCCGGCAGGCAGGCAGCAGGCCGGGGACGGCTGAGCGGCGGCGGCCTCTCCCCGCGCCCGGCCAGGGTGTCCTTCCGTGACACGGCGCCGAGCGGGGCTATTTATAACCTGCCGAGGAAAAAATCCCACAACAACAGACCTCGGCTCACCCCCGGCTCTGAGTCACCGCGGCCCCGGACGACGGCGGCCCCGGACGGAGTCCCCTCCCTCTCGCCTGCCCCGAGGAGAGCAAAGAGCGGCACCCCCCCACCCCTCCGCCTCGCAGCCTGAGGGCCCTGGCCCGTCACCGGCCGGCGGCTGGCGGCGGGGGGCTGCCCGGCGCCTTCATCCCC
>JANRGW010017183.1:0-12640 GCA_024733675.1 Psilopsiagon aymara | reverse complement strand
TGGCATGGTTAAACTTCATCAGGTTGGCATTAGCCCACCTCACAAGCATGTCAAGGTCCCTCTGGATGGCATTCCTTACCATCTTTTCACACTTTTACCTTTCTGATTCTCTTCCCTGTATCACTGAGAGGGGAGCAGCTGTGTGGGGCTGAAGGACTAAACTATGACAATGTGATAGGTAAAAATGGTCACTTCCAGGGTAAGTTCAGAAGAAAATTAGACACTGTTAAATTTTAAGTAAAACTTGAATACTGCTTACTGATATCTTTTCTCATTTAGCTCTAATAGAAAATGCAGATATCATGCAAAATATTTTAGTTTCATCTGGGTTTTAATCCACTGTTCTTTGTTTAAATTGAGAAAATAAATCTACCAAGTTATTCCCTCATGCCTGTTCTTTTCCGACTGTTTCTAGCTATTCCCTAACATTGACCTTCCTGATTAACATTCTAGCATATTCCTTTTCAGGGTCATCACTGCTGGTTTATTTTGTGCTGTCATTCCTTGCATCTTCTGCTGTTTATTCTGAGCATGCCTCCGCCCATGTGGGACTCTGAGGAGGCACTCGTGTTCAATGTCCAGAAGATGCTGAGGTGCAACTGACCTTATCTGCGAGTCAGGCTTGCTTGAGAAATGTTAGAGACCACACTGATTTTTAAAACAGATATTCAGTTACACAAGCACATCTGCTGAGATGTGAGGTGGAATTACTAATATATATCTGTCTACATATATGGCTTTTCCAATGTGAGAAGTTGTTCTGTTTATGTACTGGCTGTATCAGAACATGATGAAAATATGATCATTGAGATACGCTCTCACTTTATGATTATTTAAGCCAGAGCTTGCCTTGATGGCACACTATTAAATATGTATGTGCACCAAATGCACAACTGCCAGAGGCAGAAGGAAAAAGACAAGAACAAATAGATTGGTTAATGTAAGAAAATAGAACAAACCACACAAAAAATGCCAACAAAAAATAAGGATGTTTGCTACAGGTATTAACTCTGTTCCTGTTTCGATATATGACAAGAAGGAAGAAGTTTAGCAAAGCCACAGAACTTCAGGGTAAAATGGGCAGAGGACAGTTGGGGAAAGACACCTTTGTAGAGTTTTGTGGGATGATTAGCGTCTCCAGGAACAATGGCAAGAAAGTTAAGAGGCAAAGATTTTAAGTAAATTAGTGTAATGCTATCTTCAGTTAATCAGTAATAATTCAAATATGGAACATTTCTTTTTTATGATGCAAAGGGAAACATCCCAAGTGAAATTATAAAGTTTCATGTTTTAATTGCCTGGTAAATATATCCTAAAATAAACTATTGCAATAATAGGAACAGTACACAAGAACCCAAATCACATGACAATATCTTTTGCTCAAACTTTCTAGAAACCAAATTCTACTTTCATATATGACACTGTGTCTTCACTAGCAAGATTTTTCTGAAATAAATTTCACTTCTTTCTGCCTTATTATTCCTTAGTTATGGCATACTAGTTATTGAATGTTGGTAATTTTTTCTAATTTAGTCAAATATGCTTTATGGGTATTTTTATACCTTTTACATGGGGCTCTCTGTATGTTTTCCTCAGTTAGAGGTTAATCTCTGTTCCCTCATCTTTATTTCTATTAACTATTTGTTTTGAATTTCTCAGGCCATACAGCTGTGGTA
The DNA here is from genome assembly GCA_024733675.1 of Psilopsiagon aymara. Classification (NCBI taxonomy): domain Eukaryota; kingdom Metazoa; phylum Chordata; class Aves; order Psittaciformes; family Psittacidae; genus Psilopsiagon; species Psilopsiagon aymara. Next base: position 10,964 of record JANRGW010017183.1, on the reverse strand, counting down.
CCTAGACTTTAGTCAGATTCTTCCAGAAATATATTAGTCACCATGTTCTAGGTTACAAATGGTGTATGATTCAATAGTGTTGTGATGGGCTGACACCAGCCAGCAGACAATCTTCTATGCAACCACTGGCTGGCATGCTTGCTTGCTTGCTCCCTCCCACTTGGGAATGTGGGGAAGAAAACAGGAAGAAGAAAAGTGAGAAAACTCATTGTCTGACATAAAGACAGTTTAAAATGTGAAGGAAAGCTGAGGGGAGAGAGGGAAGGAAATACTCAAACAAAAATACAAATGGAACAAAGGAAATCACTCACCACTCTCCTCACCCAGAACAAGATCTCCCCAGTTTCTAATCAATGGCGGCCTTGAAAGCCAAAAACATCCACTCTTCTAACTCAGTTTATGTTGGTAGGCATGACATCATATGGCATGAAATAACCTTTGGCCCATTTGCAGTTACAACCCCTCTCAGCCTCTTACCCACTCCTAGCTGACGTGGTGGGCAAGAGGTATAGTAGGAAAAAAAGGGAAAGCCTTGATGCTGTGTTAGCACTGATCAGAGAGCAACAAAACATTAGTGTGCTACCAACAAATCCAAAATATATCATCATACAGGTTGCTATGAAGAAACCTAACTCCAGCCCAGCCAGTTTCAGAACAAATCTTTCGTATTCAGTAGATTAAATTAAAAATAAAAAATCTTCTCCATGAATTTATTCAGGTTTAGAGCTCATTTGGCTTTGAGTTTTTATATATCAACTCATATTTTTTTGTGCATATATCAAGTCTTTTTCTAAGTAGGACCTATGCAAAATCATTAAATCATATGTTTTGAAGACTGCTTTCAAATAAAAGTAGTCCCACACTAAAAACAATATTGTGCAAGGTTTTGGTTTTGTAACCAGTTGGCAAATGGTACTAAGAACAATAAATTAGTATGGAGCTTGCCTCTAGATTATCTAATGGCTGTACAAGCAAAGTGTTTAACAGGTGCAATGTTGCCAAATAATTGAATCAAAAAATAGCTGTGTGGGTTTAGACAAAATGTTATATCAGAAACAATACTGAAAGGAATAGAGTGGAAATAGTATTCTATTCTTGCCATACATCCACGAGGGACAAGGGTCTGTTAAGAGGGAGGAAATAATTTTAAGATATTATTAGCTTTTTAGTTGAGTGAGCCTAATCTTACCAACCTACCTCCCCAACCAGCATAAGGCAAAAAAGACTAATGATGCTTTGTAGATTAATGTGTAGAGTAATAATGATAATCAACACAAGGTTCTTTTTGCAAGGCACTGTTATTTCAAGCTATTATCATTAATAATTTTCCATTGTAACAAGCACAGTAATATGAAAATCACACAGGTGACACAATATCTACTCTAAGAATCTTTTTTAAAATTACCTTTTCTGTAATCAAATGCAACATTGTACCTGGGGGTTTCTCATTGCCCATCTATCACATTATGTAAAACCCACAGAAACATGATGAAATTGCAAACCCTTTTATAGGTTCAGGATAGTGCATGGTTTGACAGGTAGTAAATAACTAAATTTCATTTGATCTTAATTAGTGGGGCACACATCAGGTGTACTGTATATGTATAATCATAGAATTATAGAATAGCTAGGGTTGGAAAGGACCTTAAGATCACCTAGTTCCAACCCCCCTGCCATGGGCAGAGACACCTCCCACCCTCCCACTAAACCATGCCACTCAAGGGTCTATCCAACCTGACCTTGAACATGTAGATTTTATCTATAAATTTCCAACTTTGAAAAAAAAAATATTCAGAAAGAAAAAAAAAAAGAAAGAAAAACAGAAAAGGAGAATGAAAGAATTGGTAGCTGGAATGGAACAACTGTAATCACTTTAGTCTGAATCCTGCTGGTGAATAGTACCATACAACTGAATTTTATATTAAAAAAAAAAGAGAGAGATTCTGCCATTTTTTAGCTAGCTATCTGTAGCAGTGTAGAGAGCTGCTACCTCAGAAGATTTCAAAGCAGATGAGATGCTCTTTACTATCTTACTGAGGTAGTAGCTTTATACTCTTCAAAGCTTCAACATGCTAAATTGATACCCTCACTGCAGATGTAGGCTGATAATTTTGCTTCTAAGTACAAATGGCTCATTTAATAGGTCTTACATAAAATAGCCTTTCACCTTTCTTCAGATTTTCTAAAATAGGTTTTTTAAGTCCTCTGATTTAATGTTTAAAGGAAAATGTATCTTCCACAATCTCCAAAAATCAAATGCTTGTTGTATATAAATTGATACATTTTTTCTTTCTAGAAGAGATAAAATCTGTTCTTAAGATCCTTAAAAACACCTGCAGAGGTTGTTTCCTGTTATTTATAAAACAAATCTCTGTCATTCAGTGAAGAACGAGGAAGAGACGGTAGTGCTCTTTAGTGCTGTTTTAGTAGCATTCTTGGCTTTTTAAATTTGGAAAGCCGAGGATACTGCAGTGAGTGCGCTATTAGTAAATGGTGCCTAAAAGTAGACAGGAAAAGATGATTAGGCAATTCAGGGTTCACAACTCTGATATATATATATATATATATATATTACTGTAAAAACTAGCAGAGGCTGGATATCTCTTTTTAAATTAGAAAAAGGAAACACTAAAAGCAGATGACATTTCAAGGCATTATCTAAAAAACCAGTATCATATTTCCTCTTCATTTCCTATAGTGATTATCTTTCCAAAGCAGATACTGCAGTACAGCTTTCCTCCTAGCACGTTCTTAAAGTAGTCAGCATAAGGTACTTCAAAAAGAAGGATAACATAAATGGGAAAATTTACTTAGAAATGAAGCTTCTCCTTTTCTGGAGAAAATTATTGGTTTATTCTCTTGATCATAAAATTTAATGACTTTGAGTTATTTTTTTCCCACCTAAATAGTTATCAATATATTATTCATCAATATTCATGTTCAGTTTGAACTTTTTGCAAGCTATTTTCTTCAATGCCACACTGAGTTAAAAATCATGTAAAGTTGTTTTTATTTTCATATATTTGACATCATCTCTCATAATGTATGCTGCTGTGTTTTTGTTTCTAGTGAATTTTGACTACTAACCTCCTCATATTCATATACCATTGAATCCTCCAGAGGTCTTTATAGCTTTCTATGACTAATATATCTTCTACCCAATTCATCAAATACTTTTCTATCCTCACATTTTTCTCATTATTTTTGTATATTAAAAGTATCACATGCCCCTCTATAAAAAATTTGTTTGTTCCTTATCTATACACTTTTTTAATAAGGTGAGCATAATTCCTAACCACAAGCCTACACTCTTTTCACTTAATGTCCAAAGGAAAATAATCCTATCTTCATTAACAAGAAAATACTTCTTTTTTTTTTTTTAGCTCTTTGAACTTAATAATACTTTGTTAGTAACTAAGTAAGTTGGTTATGAACTAAGTAAATTTTTCACTGTATTCAGATAAGGCACCGTTTGATTGCATTGAGTTTCTCTTTATAACAATATTTTTTATTGCTGGACTTATCTCTGCTTTTCCATTTTTAAAATAATTTCTCTTTACTTTCATTTTAAGCAAATATATGCCAATAATTATTCAGTACCTGCTGTAGTATTATTATAGCACTAGTATTCCTGGATCTTACACAAATGCTTGAAAATTGAGATTAAATCTTGCTTACACAAATAATCACATAGACTTCTACAGATTTCTAACAGAATCTAATCTGAAATAATTTAAATCAGGATTGAAAAAGCTCAGTTACACAAATTCAGAATTTCATGGTAAAAAATCCTGAGGCACTTAAAAAATATTAAAATATTTTGTTTCCCTGTGTTTTAATCTGGACTGAAAGTTACCACCATTTTCAAAAAATTGAGCCATACTGGGCAAGCACAGAAGTATTTCCGATTTTATTGAATACATTCGGAAATTCTATGATCAGTGCTTATTCACATCAGGTCTTCTGCTTTTGATGTGCTATGTCTTATCTTGAGACAAAAATATTAATACTTTAGGCAACATTAAATGATGCTTGCCCTAGCTATCATGACCTATTTTATGACTGGTTTGTATAGATATTTCATCTTTCAACTCCTGTATGAAATTTTGACCTAAATAAACAAAATAAATATTTCTACCTAAATAAACAATACCTAAATGAAAACATTATGAAATAATTGAAACACGTACTTCCTGTCTCAGTGTTGCCTTGGACCTTTTATAAGTATCTCAGCATTATGTAAGCTTGTTTGATTGAAATTGCTGTTTGTTAGCTTGATTTTAAGCAAACAAAGGTCTTTTCTTAAAGGCTTTATTCAGTAGTAAATTTGTTGAGACTGGACTTGTCAAAGTACTGATTTTTTATTTCTCTTTCCTACTAGATTGATTATTTACCCTCTCTGTTAGAATAAACTTTTACAGTAATGCATCAGTCAACAATTCACTTAACTCCTTCTTAACTAATTAGAAGATATTTTTATAGCTTATAGTAACGTGTTTTTGAATGTTTTAGCACCGGTTTTCGTCATTATTCACTACCCTTTTTTTCATGTTGTCATCAGAGGTGATACTGAGGTTATCCACTGCTAATGTGCAACATTCATTCAAATGCAGCTTCATATATCTTCTTCACTTTTAAACTAATATCTCTGAAGGTGATTTGACCTAGGAATATGTAGGGGGCCATTCTTACACAATACTTAAGATACTTCTTTATGCATTTTCTGAAGCCATTGAGCACAAATCATTATGTGCACCCATCCATCCAGTTCTTTATTCACCGAGTGGTCCACCTATCAAATTGATGTCTCTCCAACAGTGTCAAACACTTTGCACAAGTCCAGGTAGATGACATCAACTGCTCTACCCCTGTCCATCAGTTCCGTAGCTCCATCATAGAAGGCTACTAGATTGGTCAGGCAGGATTTCCCCTTAGTGAAGCCATGCTATCTGTCACCAACCACCTTGTTGTTTAACTTGGTATCTACCATACCATTATACCAACAATCTCCAAGATATTCTCAAAGTGTTTATTAATTACTATTTTTTTCTTTAATTTCTAAGAAATTAAATTCAAAGAATAGATTATTTATGTATACACACAGGCATATATACTTTTCAGAACCTGCTGGCACTGAATCAATCTCTAAATTTAGTCTTCCCTTCCTCTTTCAAGGGGAGACATACAAAAGAAAGCAAACTTATTCTGCTCCAGCTTTTCTACTCTGTGGTAGCAATCGTGTTTAAACTTACACTGAAGATAAGATATGGTGAAACAGGCTCATAAATCACAAAAGTAGGAGGCAACTAGTGTACTGAGAAAATGGTCACCCTCATTCTCAGGATTTGCTGTGCAGCCCCAGCCATCAGTGTCTTTTCATCTCTGTGGTTCTGCCTCCCATTGCTTGGCACTCCTGGTATCTCCTGAAGATGCAGCATCTTCTCTCCAACACCCAAAATGCTGCATCATAAGCCATTTTATGGAGTGGGGAGGGAAGAAGCACCTCTGTTATCTTACTGTTCACATAAAAGTTCTAGCACAGTTAGCATATCAGTGACAGATTTCTAATCAATCAGAGAGTTCAACTGCTTCATTTCTATTTTATTCTGTACTGCCATGCTCTTCTCTTGACCTGCCTTACAGAAATATTTTCATAATACTTTTTCAGTCCAAACATTTCAGACTCCTAGAAATCTACTTCTTTCAACTAAAATGTAGTCTCCCCTCTAACAGTTTTTGTTTAATTGTTCTATCAGATAAATGGTATTTTGAAACACATGAGTAGTACTTAGTCACTCACCTCCACTGACTTTAATTAAAGGTGGGTGTGTAATTGCCCAGAGTACAACTGAAAATTGCCCTGAAGTCTTTCTAATATCTACTTGTCCCGGTTTCAGTTGTGACAGTTATTTTTTTTAATTCCTAGTAGCTGGTGCAGTGCTGTGTTTTGGCTTCGGACTAAGAACCATGCTGATAACACCCTGATGTTTTCAGTTGTTGCTAAGTAATGCTTATTCCACTCAAGGATTTTTCAGTCTTATGCTGTGTCAGTGAGGAGGAGCACAGGAAGATGGGAGGAAGCAGAGACAGGACACCTGACCCAAACTAACCAAAAGGGTATTCCATATCACAGCACGTCTTGCCCAGGATATAAACTGGGGGGAGTTACCTGGAAGGACCAGATCACTGCTCAGATTGGGCTGGGTATCAGCTGGTATGTGTCGAAAAATTATATTGTGCATCACTTCTGTATAATGTTTGTTTTTCCTTTCCCCTCTCAGTTTTATATTCTCTCCCCTTGTTGTTTCCTTTTTCATTATTGTTATTATTGGTGGTAGAAGTAGTAGCTTTGTGTTATATCTTAGTTACTGGACTGTTCTTATCTCAGCCCTTAGGGTTTACAATCTTCTCTTCCCCATCCTGCCTGGACGTGGGGAAATTGGGAAGTGGACAAAGCAGCTGTATGGTTCTGAATTACCAGCTGGGCTTAAACCACGGCAGTATTCTTTCCTTTATCAATTTCTAATTCCTTCTTCTTGTACAGTGAGTTGACAATAAAATTTTAACTGAAAAATTCTTAATACTTTTCATCAAAACTAAACAAAAGGCACAAACCCTGGGAAGTCAGTGAGACCTCCACATCTTTCCAAACTTCTCTGTCAGTTTAGCATGACATTCATACAGAAAGCGTGCTCTGCTTCTGCAGATATCATTGCAAAAAATTCTTTTGACGTGAATAATGCATAGTCCCATGAAGGGTATAAATCCTCTCCAAAATCACAATTATAATGACTTCAATGGTTTGTTTCTAGTAGCTATTGCAGATGTTCCATTAACATTATTAAAGTACTGTGTTTTTAATAAAAGGCACAATCTATTAAAATTCATCATGCACTTTTGAGAAATTATGGTCAGTTCTACCTTATATACTACCTTGGAGATTAAAAAGTATTATTATGAAACTGAATAGGCTCAAAAATGAGTTTGGATAAATAGTAAATGTCTTATATTCCTGTGTTAGGCTCAACCCAGGTTAAATAAATATGAAGGAACTAAATTTTGAAAGAAAGAAAAAGGCTACTAATCTTCTGCTAAAAGTGATAGTCAGTGGAGCTCTGCCAACTTCCAAAACGTTTATTCCTGTTTAAAACTCATCTGACTAAGATCAGAGAATCTGAAAAGAAACAGCCATTGCCATTATCATCTATAATGCTTCACCTGGTACGTATTTCAAATGGTAGCTATGATTATTCCTGCTTCCCCTCATAATTAGTTATCTAGATATTATTGAAATGTAAGACATTATTTTATATAGTGTGCATTTTCACTTCTCTTAGGAGGTGGTAGATATTTTTTATACCATGAAATTCTAATTCATAGGGTGGGATTAACAAAATTAATCTCACCAAAGATCAGAAATAAATATAAAAGTGCTTCTACTGGATTTGATTCTTCTTTCCTCTGCTGGATCTCACATCCTAATTCTTCATTTCAGAACATTTTCTTAGAATAGGACTAGGACAGGAAAAATGTACTATGAGCTGGAATTTTTATTATGCATACTTTAAAGAAAGCCAAAGTTGCTGCTGACAACTTCATCATGCTTTGTGTATTGGTGGAACCTGCTTGTACTAGAAGTGTGAAGTTATTTTTCATTTCATACCACAAAGTGCCAAAGGAACACAGATGTTCTGTTAGGAGACTGCTTGAATTTTTTTTTTCAAAGAAGTACAGTGTTGTTTTCATCTCATACAATGAAGATGAAACTTCTGTCATATAACACAGCTTAAAGTATAAGCTGCATTCTTAAGGCATTATCCAGACAACTCAAACTCCAAGTTTAAGAGAATAACCCCAAATAAAGTTATAAGGTAATAGCAAAACTGGCCATGAAACGAATCAGAGAGCTGGAGCACCTCCCCTATGAAGACAGACTGACTAAAGTTGCATTTGTGGAGAAGAGAAGGCTCTGGGGAGACCTGACCTTAGAGCAGCCTTCCAGTACTTTCAGAGGACCTACAAGAAATCTGGAGAGAGACTTTTGACAAGGGCATGCAGTGATCAGACAAAGTGGGATGATTTTCAGATGACAGAGAGGAGATTTATATGAGATAATAGAAAAAAATTCTTTACTGTTTGGGTGACAGGGCACTGAAAGAGGTTGCCCAGAGAAGCTGTGGCTGCCTCATCCCTGGAAGTGTCAAGGCCAGGTTGGATGGGGCTTGGAGCAACCTGATTTAGTGAAAGGTGTCCATGTCCATGGCAGGGTGTTTGGAACTAGATGAACTTTAATTTCGAATTCCAATTTGAATCTTTTGATTATTCTATGATTCTTGAAGATGCATCTTTGAATATAAATCCTTCCATAACTTTAAATAATTAAGTGAAGTTCAAGTTTCTTCAGTTTCTTTTCAATATGCATATGTGGGGTTTTCAGGTTTTGTTTGTTTGTTTTACATTTCACCACTTTGAACATATTGCTACTGTTGTTCTATGATCATGTTTGAAAATTTTCTTCCCCAACCTCAGTACCAGATGGCAGGACTACCAGTTCCTGCTTTTTTTATTAATCTATTTCTAAATCTTGAATTGTTTGTACCTGTTGCAGGCATTAAAATTATTTATTAGTGCTGTTTACAAAGGAGACTCCTTATTTGTCAGTGCTACTCAGATGGCCTGTTATCTCTGAGTCCTAGTCTCCTCTTTTTTGGTAAAGGATACTGAGTAATTAATGAGACTATTAAAGTAAAGGCACCATTAGGAGAGATGCTGCTCTTAAAGTGCTTAGGAAGCCTGCTAGTTGGAGACATGCTAATGTGTCTTAGAAAAGAAACAAATAACCTGATCTGAATATTCTGAATTTACTGCCTGACAGGCCTGACAGCTGAGAAAGGTTTCTATTTCCAAGTAAAACTGCTAACAAAGCAATACAAAGACAATCTGTTGGAATGATTCCAATCTCCTTGACTTTTGTGTGCCTAGGTTGACCCAGAAACTCTTCGCTGGTTATGATTTTTCTCAAAATAAACATCACACATAAAATATAATTTGATCTATCAGGTAACTTTGATGTCAATAACTGTCAAGTACTGTTGATACTCTGAGTGCTCTAGTCTGAGTAATAGCTATTTTATGAAGACCTTCTCTTTTCTTGGTATCTTGAAAGACTGGAAAATAATCAGAACAGATTATCTTCCAGAAGGTAAAATAGGTTCTTCAAAGATAGTTCTCTCTCTTTTTATTTAGTATGCTTAAGGGTAATAGCTAGCAAAAGCATTGTTAAACATGAGTTTATTCTAGAATACTACTGTTTTATATATTGATTTCCTCTGACTCAGGGGCTTTGGAAAACACACCTGTGAAAATATGGCTATGAGAGCAAAGCTATTAATAAATACCCAAGAGAAAGAGTAACAGTGATCTAGCAACTGTCAACCATCAGTTACCTTACCCTGTAGTGAAAGGATAATGCTGACTTCAACTGTGTTAAATTACAGAACTTCAAAATGCTTCCTTTCATGTTTGCAGTTCATTCTTCTTTCCTATGAAGACAGGCTTAGAGAGTTGGGCTTGCTCAACTTGGAGAAGAGAAGGCTCAGGGGAGACCTTAGAGCAGCCTCCCAGTACTTAAAAGGGGTCTAGAAGAAAGTTAGAGTTGGACATTTTACAAGGGCAAGTAGTGACAGGACAAGAAGGAATGGCTTTAAGATGGCGGAGGGGAGATTTTGATTTGGTATTAAGAAACATTCTTTACTGTGAGAACAGGTTGCCCAGGGGAACTGTGGCTGCCCCATCTCTGGAAGTGTTCAAGGCCAGGTTGGATGGGACTTTGAACAATCTAGTCTAATGAAAGGTGTCCCTGTCTGTGGCAGTGGGGTTGGAACTAGATGATCTTTAAGGTCCCTTTCTACCCAACCCATTCTAAAATATGAATCTCTGATATGTACTTTGCTCTCTATGACTTTGTTTCCTCTTAACCAAATCTGAGCTGCCTTTTCATCAAAATAAAGATAGGGATTGACAGAACAGACACACTTAATGAGATAAGTGGTACAATACACAACATGATGAGTCTGTGAATGCTAGGATGACTTGAATTGCATTTGTTCTTTCTTGTTTTCCCTCTGGGCATCACACCGAGAAACACTGATCTCTCAACAGATTATATCTCTCAAAGTCTGATATAATTATAAATACAATTTTTAGAGTTGAAAGAGGAGAAGAAATTGGTTTTTTTCAGTTTCCTGGGCAGTCAGTAGCTTTCCAGGAGAATCATATTCTGAAAATGTCTTTCATCTTCTTAGCATGATTTTGCTGGCATTTCAGTTCCTATCTATTTGGGAACAGAACTGTAAGCACATGAATTTTCCTACACTGGAGCCTTTCATGGGCACAAAATTTAATTTTATAAAGATTTTGATGCCCTGATGGTGGGGTCCTTAGTCTAGAGCAAGTTATTGTATTTAATGGCTTCACTAAGTTTTTAGTCTTTTTCTACATTGTTTTTTATACAGCAATTTATAAAATCCACTCAGGCACTATCATGCCACAACTTCACTTCCTTTATCTGGATTATTGCAATTTCAAAAAGCTCACAATTTATCAGTCTATTTTTTTAAGGACTGCTCGTGCTTTTGATCCCTTGATGTTTTCTAAAATATGTGGAATCTCCTTTCACTGTTCTTGGCATATAGATGGGTCCCATTCAGTATTCTGGCCCCCTTTTTCCTCCAGTTTGTTCTACCTCTTCTACCAATTAAAGCTGATGGAAGTAGACTGGATAATGTGGGTTTGTGGAAAACCCATTTATCAGGAGCATTTTTTTCCCAAGCTCAGTATAGTCTGTTCTTTTCTTTAAAGTTTTATTATGTACAAACACATCCCTCTTGTCATGGGTTCAGCAGTAGCAGTCATTTTTCTCCTTCTTAGTAGCTGGTGCAGAGCTGTGGTTTTGACTTGTGGCC
>JANRGW010017182.1:0-34269 GCA_024733675.1 Psilopsiagon aymara | reverse complement strand
CCCCCCTGCCCCGCCCCCCCCCCCCCCCCAAAGAAAAAAAACAGAAAAAACACTCAGAGAATTAAACTTGCAAATCTGTGGAGTGAAAAAGATTATAGAAATTAGGTTTTTCAGAGTGTAAGCAACTGAATTTTGTTGGATTATACTGCTCTGTCTACAGCTTTGAAGTCATCAGGAAATCATTTCATAGTGTTTCTTAATAATCTTCCAAAAATTGTGCCTAGGTGGGATACATAAGAGAACCAAAAGAAACCAAGTATGAAACAACATGCTAAGTTACACTCATTCAGTCCATTTGGTCTGTTAGGGTGGCAAACCAGTATCATGCTTGAATTAATAAATTAGGTTTTGTGCCTCCCTCTGTTCATCCACAAAGCCAAATCTACTTTGTAAAACTGATTTTATCAGGAAAGCGTAGCTGATGACGTAAGATATGCATGTTTTTATGTTGGACTCATACTAAAAGAAAAGATACCATAGAAAACAACCCTGAGAAACATCTCTGCAAATTAATGGTGTCCAAATCCTGTAGCAGCTGGTATTTTGATGCCAATCTGTCAAACTGCAGGTGCCAAGTCATTAAACTTTGTGACCTATACTTCCTCATCAGCATAGAAAGCTAAAATTATGCAGCCCGTGACAAACAAGGATTTTATATTAGAAATCAAACCAGAAAAGAAGAGGCATTTTTGAATGCACATTGGTTTTGATGTCTCAAACTTCCACCAGCTCTGGATTTTCATTTGGAGATGAAAGAAATGTGGGCAGCCTGGCTGCTTAAATTACCTCTCTAATGCTGTATATTCTTACCCCATTTTAATCTGGTGTTTCTTACAGTTTCGGAAGGCTGGTGCTACCTTTGTGTCAGGATGCTTAAATGGTACGTACAGAAGAGAATTTTGAGACACAGGGCAGGATAAACAAATATATGTAAATATACATTATTTATGGGGTTTTTTTTGGTATCACAGAAGCAGTCTACAGTGTCTTTTGATATCTTTTACCTGTGTTCAAAATGTGTAATTTACTTGCAAAATTGTTATTTTAGAAGTTGCTGTCTTCATAGAAAGAAGGAAACCGGAAACATAGAAACAAGAAACTACATTTACACGTTTTATCTCAGTTCAAGTATGCTTTTTGTAATAAAAGAATGTTATAATACAACACTAGGAAATATACAAGTGGATCTGCTTGCCACAATTTGATGATTTTTTTACTAAATATTGTTAAACTAAAGAATGAAAATGACATATGAATGAACCGAAAATAGACAAGTATAGTAAAGTCTACAAGTTTTGTGAGTGCAGCACAGCTAACAAAAAATGTGAATAAACATCTATATTTATTGGAGTTTCTCTTTTTTGGGTGTTGTTTGGAAACAAAAAGGGAAGTGGCAGCTAGCCTTTCTTAACCACAAGACTTTTCTTCATTAGCTTGGCTCCTTTTCTCCACTTCGTAATATTTTAGCCTTTATATTAGATTTTTCACCAAGTACTTAAAAGATAATCCCAAGTAATGTTGCTATATCTGTCATCATCTATGTTCCCATCCAGTTCACATAGCTGCACTGTCAAGGCTAGGAGCTCAAATCAAAGGGATGCTTACTGCCTAAGACTTCCCCTGCCCCTTCCTTTTCCAGAAACAGGAGGCATCTGAGATGAACATAATTTGCTTTAAAGATGATGCTGAAAAAGTCAGCCAATATCCAACCCGGAAGCCCACCTTTTACATCCAAAGCTAAATTGAAAGTAAAACCAGATAAGTGTAAGCTTCTATAATTGTACTGCACTTCACAGTTTATAAGGAATATATTTCTTCAGAAGTTTCTTTGTGAAACTGCTGTTTGCTGGCTTTGGTAAAAAAATGTTCCTGCCAAATGTATTTCAACTTAAATATTAGCAAAATTGGAAAACAGGAGGTCTGAAACCCACAGATCAAGTCTCAGTGGTTCAGCCATAATAATTTCCAAAATGAGCATGGCAAATTGATTGGTTATGCAGTCTCTAACCATTTGATATATTCTTTTTCTCAGAATAAAATACCTTTTTTGCTCTTTTGCTGCTGTCTAACGCGGAAATAACAAATAGGTCTGTGTTCAAAACCCTTTTCATGGCTCATCACTATTCAAGGAAAAAAATTATCACTGTCTAACTGGGGGTTAAATTCCTTATCAATTTTTCATGACAGATGTTATTTTTATATCTAATATCTTTCTCATGAGGGAGTGTGGAATCAGAAACTTACCCAAAATGAACAGCCATTTCAAAACAGCTTTTAAAAATGTAGCAAAGACAGAACATGTCAGTCAAATTCCTGTACTCACAAGAGCGTATATGTGACATTAACTGATGCTGAAGGAAAATAGAGGCTTTTGACAGAGGGCAGATAAGGAACATACTTTTTTTTTCTGGACTTCTTCATAAATTCTTTGGGATGGTAGGCTATGCTCTATGAGCACTAAAACCCCTACCTGAACCTGCTTTAGATGCTCAAGAATCACCCTCTCCTGGGTTTTCAGTACCTTGATTTACCATCCCTTTCCAAAACAGACTATTTCTATTACATGATTTTGATATGTATTTGCCTATATAGTAGAAAGATATCAAATACTTAACCAGACTAAATATATTTATCTTAACTTTGTGTGAATTCACTGATGTGCCAAGTGTTCTGTCTTACATTCTTTAAGGACCATCAAACTCATACTGTAATTTTTTTTTACATGACAGTGAACATACCTAAGGTAGTTCATAAACTGCCTAAGGTAGCTCATAAACTATAGTGCAGTGTATAATTTTTAATATTTTTTTTTTTACTGCTATGGACTTCTTATTTCATTTTTCTATGAGGAGGTGTGCTGATGACTTGGTGACCCCTCAGCCATTTTACATCCTACTTCAGTTAGTTCCTGGAAAATCCCTTATATCTGGAAGATGTATGGATATATGAGCATCTTAAGATATAGTCTCAGTTTCCTACATGTCCCTGAGCTCATCAGGTACAGATAACCTAATACAAACACCAGATGTGTAAATACAGATGATTATTTGTGAAGAACTATAAACACACCTGTTATGCTGATCAAATGTCTGGTCAGAAAGCTTTAAAGAAATAACAGTTGCCCTAATTACTTTTCTATAATAGTATTTTTCAAGTTTACAGGGTAAGGAACTGCAGGAAATACTACATGTGGAAATATTATTTCTATTTTTTTAGCAAATATTGTATATCCTGTGAGGATTTTTGTTTGTGTGGTGTTGGTTTGTCTTGTTTTTTGTTTTCCAGCTGCTCAGCTTCTTGGCCTACCATACTGGTGTTTTATTTTTGTTCCAATGCAAACATATCTAATATTTCTGTATTTATATTTTTATTGCATCACGATAGGCTTATGCTATTCTTGTACAGAAAGCATTTGTAAGCATCATTTCTAGCACAGTGCATTGTCTGTTTACTCTCCTAAAGAACAGGGCAGGAAACAGCTGAGCCTAAAAACCATCTGTTTAAGTGTGAGTGTGGAATCGAAAGACAAGGATAGTAAAGACAGCTTGTTAAGAAAGATTTGGACTCTGTTAAGAGGAATATGCCTTATTATCTCTGTCATAACAATATAATACTTTCTAACATTCATTTTAGTGGATCAATACATGTAAATGAATTAGGTTCCATGAAAATGATGGTTATTTTTGTAATGATTGACATTTCCATAACAGGTCATCTCTCACAGCTTTTATCCTAACAAAACATTATACAGTAGGCTATTGAAATATCTGGATAAACAGTAATGAATACAGCTATTGCCAACAAATAAGGCAACTGGATTTTATATTTCTTCTTGAGCTTGAGAAATCATCATTTCAGACACGTTTGGGTACAAGGGACTGAAAATATCAATGGCATAAAGAGAAGCAAACAAGAAAACGGGCATTTACTCTATGTGTAGCTGAAATATATAAACCTATTTTCTGAATAGCATTCCTGAAGACCAGTCATGACAATAGCCATTCTCCGTTCCTTTTCTATATAGTGATTTCTTAATCCATTTTGGAAATGGATCTCAGCTACCACAGATTCAAAAAGACCATGTTTTAGCTGATGTTCATCTTCAGGCTGAGGAAATTACAATGTGCTGTCATCCAAATATGTCACAACATTTTTTCTTGTGCTGGAATACAAACGAAATGTACTGTTTCTTTCTAAAATATGAACAGTTCTATATAATAACTCTGTCTACAGCATATATATGCTAGAAGTTACCCATTTCCTTTCCCAGAGGAAAAATCCTTTTTCTGATTCTTTTCTCAGGAAATTATTTATTGGGGATCAGGAGGTTTGTACAAAATTGTTCTATGGTAATAGCTTCATTCCTTTTCTAACATGATGATATTACTTCTTAGTATGCAGTACACTGAGTGTTCCTTTTGAGCAAATGGCAAAATCAAAGCTGATGTCTTGCTCATAAACCTGACTACCTGAGGGGAATGGGGACCAGAGGTCGTTGTATGCACCTCTTTCAGAGTGTGGTGGCTATATAGATAAAGGCAGTAAGCTCAGATGATACGTTTTATTTCAACTCTGTGTAAAATTAAATGTTTATTAGATAAAAATGGGTTGCCTCAACAATGTAGACAGTTGCTCAAATGCTTGCTTGTCCTGAGAGACCTAAATTCATGGTCCTTTGGTAAAACATGGCCCCCTCATCTCCCCAGTAAGAATAGAACAGATGTTTGAGGCTGAACCCTTTCTCATCTACTAAAAGTTCCACTCTTCATCTCAGAAACCTACTTAATAGTAGTTTAGTTGAATAGATAATTTCTTGGAAGGATTTCACTTGGGTAAATTGATATTTTCAATATCTATTGAGCATCCCAGACTAATCCAACGTATATTAAAAGCAGCCCACTTTCAGAAATTAGTTAAGGATTTGAGTAAAAAAAGTTTTTGCTTAGAGAGCTTGAACCTTCTCAGTAGAATTCTCTCCATATTCACAATACAATAGGTTACCATAAACCTCATTTCCTTACTTACAGGGCTTTATTGAACTAATTTGATTTTATTAACTTCAGTATCTTAGAAATTGATTATTTCTATTAATGGAAGCTGATATCTATCATTTTAACTCAGAAGAAGTCCATAGGGATAGTTAGCTAAATTTTTATCAGTGTTTTCAGAGAATGCTTAAAATATTAATTCTAGTTTCACAGATGCTAAAAATTTTAGGGATACTGTCTTTCTTTACTATGGAGAATACAGATATTTTTAGTTATCACTCTGCAACTTCAATTAATTTTTTAACGCTTTCCCAGGTCTTGCCTATATCTTCCTGTCTAGCTTCTTTTTTAACTCTGTAGAGAATACTTTGAAGAATGCTTTTTATTTGCATTTTTGCATTTTTTGATACTACTTGAACCTTTTCTAATGCTCACTTGTGAAAGTCTTTCAGTTTTACGGCAAAAGTAAACAAAGGATTGGAAATGCTGGAGCAATTATTCTGAAGTATTTTCCCTAGACTGCCTTTGTGATAGGACCATTTTATGGATTTAGTCTCCTAATTTTGTGTCCATGTTCTTCTTGTAAAATTGCTGTGAGAGACAATTTTTGCCAACATGGCCTCCAATCAGTAGTCCAACAAATTGTCCATGACAGGTAGAACAGTGAGTTACAGCATACCCTTGGTATGCATAGTAAACCTATAGACGGCACAGCATTTTGTTGAATCCTCTGTCATTTAAAGGGGATGAGGGAGCATATTTTGTAGGGGTTTACTTACTTTGACTTTGACTTACTTACTATACTTACCTGGCAGGAGGGTACACCATGATCAGGCAGGTGATTTTCCCAGGGCAAGGCTCATCCCTTGCACTCCAGATGTTCTGACCCCTGTGATTTCCCCAAATGTGGGAAACTGACTACAACAGACAATGAAGCTACTCCAAGTACAGCAACTACTCAAACTCTGACTACAACAGACAATGCAGTTACTTCAACTCCAAACACAGCAGCTACACCAACCCCAGCAACAAGTATAGCAGCTACTCAAACCCCAACAGCAGCAGCCAGAGCAGCAGGCATGCTTCAGCATTTCAGCCTCTCTCAGAAAGCTCCAGGAGAGACTCGAGGTCGACACCTTGGCTTTTGGAGTCAGTGATACAGAGGGTCTGAGGCCAGCAATACCCCAACTGAAAAAGAAATACTGGCAGCCTATGAAGGGACCTGAGCTGCTTCGGAAGTGATAGGCACTGAAGTACTGCTCCTCCTGGCACCCCGGTTGCTTGTGCTGGGCTGGATGTTCAAAGGCAGAGTCTCCTCTATACATCATGCAACTGATGCTACATGGAGTAAGTGAGCTGCACTAATTACACAAAGAGCTCAAATAGGAAATCCCAGTTGTCCAAGAATTCTAGAAGTCATCATGGACTGGCCAGAGGGCAAAGATTTTGAAATGTCACCAGAGGAGAAGGTGATGCATGCTGAAGATTTCCCACCATATAATGAACTGTCAGAAAGTGAAAAGCAGTATGACTTGTTTACTGATGTGTCCTGCTGTATTGTGGGAAAGCTTCGGAGATGGAAGGCAGATGTATGGAACCCCGATGACAAGCTGCGAAAACTGTTGAAGGAGAATCAAGTCAGTTTGCCAAGGTGAAAACCATCCAACTGGCCTTGGACATTGCTGAATGAGAAAAGTGGACAGTACTTTATACTGACTCATGGATGGTAACAAATGTCCTGTGGGGATGGTTGCAGCAATGGAAGTGGAGCAACTGGTAACACAAAGGTAAACCTATCTGGGCTGCTGCACTGTGGCAAGATACCACGGCCTGGCTGCAGAACCTGGTGGCGGAGGTATGCCATGTAGATGCTCACGTGCCCGAGAGTTGGGCCACTGAGGAACACCAGAACCAACAAGCAGATAAAGCTGCTAAGATTGAAGTGGCTCAGATGGAATTAGAGTGGCAATATAAGGGTGAATTATTTTTGACCTGGTGGTCCCATGACACCTCAGGCCACCAAAGCAGAGATGCAACATACAGATGGGCTCGTTTTCGAGGGGTGGACTTAAGAATGGACACTATTGCCCAGGTTATTCACAAATGTGAAACATGCTGCAATCAAGCAAGCTAAATGGTTAAAGCCTCTTTGGTATGGAGGACGATGACTGAAGTACAAATATGGGGAGGCCTGGCAGATTGACTATATCTCTCTCCCACCAACCCACCAAGGCAAGCGCCATGTGCTTACCACAATGGAGGAAACCACTGGATGGCTGGAAACATACTCTGTGCCCCATGTCACTGCCTGGAACGCTATCCTGGGCATTGAAAAACAGATTTTGTGGGGACATGGCACCCCAGAGAGAACTGAGTCAGAAAATGGGTCTCATTTCCGGAACAGCCTTACAGACATTTCGGCCAAAGAGCATGGCATTGAGTGGGTATATCACATCCCCTACTATGCACCTGCCTCTGGGATAATCGAACGGTACAATGGGCTGTTAAAAACTACACTGAGAGCAATGGGTGGTGGGACTTCCAAACATTGGGATACACATTCACCAAAAGCCACCTGGTTGGTCAACACCAGAGGATCTGCCAACAGGGCTGGCTCAGCCCAGTCAGAACTTCTACATACTGTAGAGGGGGATAAAGTTTCTGTGGTGCACATGAAGAATTTGCTGGGGAAGACACTCTTGGTTTTACCTGCTTCAGGTAAAGGCAAGCCCACTCGTGGGATTGCTTTTGCTCAGGGACCTGGATATACTTGGTGGGTAACATGGGAAGATGGGGACGTGCAATGTATACCTCAAGGGGATTTGATTTTAGGAGGAAACAGCCAATGAACTCAATTGTATGCTGTTGCCTGCTATGAAGCACTTTTATAGCCCACCAACTGGATGTCTTCAGGTCACAAGCGACTGGCCCTGACTTCCCTCTGACCATCATCCCATCTAAGAGTGAACTGCAATGAAACCAGATGAGCTCAGCAGTGACCAGACAAGTTCTGCGGTATCATCAGAAGGCAATGATCCAACACTGCACACAGCCTCTCCTCCTTGAAAGACTGTTACAAGAGATGGAGCCCGACTTCATAGACTGGATGAATTCGACAGCTATGTAGGGGTCGGTCCGTGCATTAAGGACTGATATCTCTGTGTAGTTTGTATATGTATATATATGTGTGTGTATATATATATTATATATATATGGGAAATCTCAACTCTTCTTGCCACACCTTGCGCACCACAAATAACTGTCGTGGTTTAAGCCCAGCTGGTAATTCAGAACTACACAGCCACTCATTCACTCTCTGCCTTTCTTCCTCCCCAGCTCATGGAGGGACGGGGAAAAGAATCAAAAGAATGTAACTGCCACGGGCTGAGATAAGAACAGTTCAGTAACTAAGGTATAACACAAACCACTGCTGCTACCACCAATAATAATAATGATAAGGGAAATAACAAGGGAAAAGAATACAACAGCTCATTGCTTGCTGACTGATACCTAACCCGACCTGAGCAGTGATCTCTACCTCTTCCAGGTAACTCCCCCTAGTTTACATAGTGGGCGTGATGTGCTGTGGTATGGAATACCCCTTTGGCTAGTTTGGATCAGGTGTCCTGTCTTTGCTTCCTCCTGGCTTCCCCTCCTCCCAGGCCAAGCATGTGACTCAAAAAGTCCTTGGTCAGAGTAATCATTACTTAGCAAAGACTAAAGCATCGGTGTTATCAATATTGTTCCCAGTCTGAAAGTCAAAAACTTAACTCTGCACCAGCTACTAAGAAGGAGAAAAATGACTGCTACTGTTGAGCTCAGGACAGAATGGAAACAGCTGTACCGTTCTTAGCAACTTTGCTGGAGTCTTTGTCATCCCTTGCCACATGCTTCTTTTCACAGCTGTATCCAGCCCTTCCTGATCTATTGGTTCAAAGTCATTGGACAAAAGGGAGTGGTACTGTGTAAAGATGCTGCCAGGCTTAGGCAATAGAAATACGCAGAGCAGGTGCAGGACACAGAAGTGAGAAATTTGTCTTGTATTTTTAAAATTACTTTTTTTTAAAATTCATTTATATACAAATCTGCTTGTATGAGTGAACCCCAGTGTTGATGTCAAGGCAGATAACAGGACCAAGTCCCCAGTTTTTCCTTGGTGGCAGGGCAGCTCTAAGTGCCTGGCAAAGCAATCAGTCAAGTTAATGTTTCTCTGCTTCTCTTTGCCCTGGTGCCTTGCCTGTCTGCACTCTGGTGGAAATGGCGGTTTTCTTTTGTATCTGGAATAACTTTGTCTTAATTCAAGTCATAGCTTTGAAAGGACTTTGGGATCTCTTGTGCCTATCTTTCTCTAGACTAATCCATAGTAAAGCACCTTAAGGTGTGGGTGATGTTCAACAATGAATTCTCTACAAGAAAAGGAAGAAAAAAGGTGCTAAATAAAAATGAAAGGCAACTATCAGAAGGTATTTTAAAGTCTGAAGTAACTTGTTGTAAGACAAAGGTGTGTCAATTCACAAGCAATGATTTGGAGCAGTTTCTAGGTGAAGGGTTTGTTTATATGATAAGGATCTTAATGAAGATGAATTGGGGGTGAATAGAGAAATTACTAAACACAAAATAGGTGTTTATAGCTATTTTGCAATAGTTATTGTCACTCTCCATGGAGGAGTGAAGTACTAGGCTTTTTTCTAACAAAGGTTTCTAACTCCAATTTCAGGACAGTTCAAAAACTCTTTTCCATATTCCGAGTGTTGCAGACCCAACAAAATAGTCTTTTTATGACCATCTGCATGACCATAATTAATTTTTCCTTTTCATTTTTTTGTGTGTGTTTGTGATGCTTTGTATCATATTTTTTAATCCAGTCTTCTATGGGCTGTCTCATGAGAGGATGCCAAGGGCAAAAGCTAACTATTTTTTGATCCCCATTTTAGTTACATCTGTAATAGCGTGAACTGTTATTAGTGAGTATAGTAAGGCCAGGGACAATGATTTGGGGGGTTATCATTTGAAAATCAGTATTTCAGACCCAAACGATGCTTTTAAATTCTCCTCCTGCTTTTTGTGGATGTAGGGTAAAAGGTGTGGTTTCCATAGCTTCACAGCATACTTCTACAGGAATTTTTACACTGTAATAATATATGGAGGAGAAAGTGATGTTAAAAAAATAGAAAGTGTATTAAAGAGGAATCTCCCATTAAACCTTTACAAAGTAATACACGGATTTGAAACTATAGTTTGGCTTACACATCTGTAATATGCTAGGATAGAGTTATTAAATTATTAAGGAAAAATAAGCAACTTATTTTGTCCTATAATCACAAGCCACTTAAATGGGCCTAATTGCTGATCTAGATGATGTTCTAATGTAGTACAAGTACAAGCAAGCAGCACAGATTCCATTCCTCCTTCCTTCACACCTGTGAGAACAGTGATTATTTTATTAGTTTGGTGTCAGATTGGTTCTCATCAGTTGGATTTGTCATGTCTGGCTCAGGTGGAGGGTATGATTAATGTGAAGGTAACTGAACGAAAGAATGAAACGAGCTAGAATTTGTATATCTGCATGAAAAAAGCTCCATACTTCTTTCTTTTGCCGTGCTTGCAAAGCACCTTTTTTCTTCCTACCCAGAGATACTTTGCAGCTGTCAGTGATGCGGGCACCTTCTTTGCCTCAGTCACCAGTGTTTTGCATCTTCAAAGTGGTTTATTCTCCTTACTATATGTTACCATGGGACATCTGGAAACCACAACCATAATCGTACTTCCTAGGAAATTGCATAATTTTCCACATTCCTCATCTATTTGTCTATAAGCATCTCTAAACAAATAAATAAATCGAATTCTCCCTCTCCTAGTGTCTTGCCTGTTAAAAAAAAGTGAGTCGTTGCAAATGCCATTTTTCAGCTCCTTTTGTAAACTTATGTCCTGACATTAAAAAGAATCCTTCTAGAAACTTCTGCTTTTCATTTTCTCAAAACAGACTTTTTAAATAGGTGCTTTTTTTCTTTCTTTCTTTTTTTTTTTTTTTTTTTTTTAATAAGTTAATATTATAATATAGAGAACAAACCATAATGCTGTTTGGTTATGGTGGCATTGTATGACGCTTGACATCGATGTTGGATATTCTCCAGGTTTAAATGATAATTTGAGCATTTTTTCTGAAATCCTCTTCAAGAGAAATTTGCTGGATGTTTTTATTTATTAATCTTTGCCAATTGGAAAATTAATCTTGATGCCTGTCTTGGCGCAAGGCATTATATTTTGGAACAGAAATCGGAGAAATATTACTTGTAGAATGAAGCAGCATCTTCCTAAACCATTTGCATTTTCCAATTTGAGCATTTTAGCTCTTCAGGGAAAAGTTTTATCCAGGTAGTAAAGAAAAGAGGAGAGAGTAATTTTCCAGAGTAGCAGACAGCACGGACTTACATTGATAACTTCAGTTCAGGATCCTTTGGTACAAGGGAGAGGATTTCATCTAGTATCGGAATAATCTCTTCATTTCCGCCTGATTTATAAAATTAGACATTGTTATCCACAGTCCTTTAGACATGGAATTTTCTGTGGAAGTGTTCTTGTAAAAGCTAGTAAAGGACATTTCCTAATAAATATTTGAATTATAATTATTATTTTCAGATAGCCTGCATAACCAAATTTAACTGTCTTGAATCTATGCTAATTTGCCAGAATAAATCACATGGATTGAAAAATAAACCATTACAAAAAATTGTTTCCACTAGCATGTTTGTCTAATTAAGTGTTTGATTTTCTTATGAAGACTGTGTTGAATATACTATGCTTTTTATCTTCCATCCACCTCCACATAGGTACAGAAACTTTTTATATAACAATCGTGTCTTTTTGCTGCAGATAAGTTCCTTCTAAATATTAAAGTACAGATAGAATTGCATAAGCTTTTCAAAACTGTATAAATTAATTTATTTCAAAAAGGATCAGTTTTTCACACATGGTTTACAGTAAGATACTCTAATGGATCAAATAGGTCATATATTAATAATGACAGGGGAAAAAAATTACTTGATTAATCCTAGTTGAAGTAAATTCCAGTAGGTATTAATTACCCAATATTTTTGTTGTTAGAAGTCATTCTTCCTTTTAAATATGTGCAGCCACAATGTGAAGTGGAGTGTTATTGAAAGAAATCTGTATACCTTTATGTCTAGATCATAGGAAACAATTTAGTTGGAAAACATTCTTACGTGGATAAACAGTGGACAGCTGACTTAAGGTGACAGATAAATATGCTTTAAATATGAGATTCCTTTTAGGGGTCACATCTTTCTTCAAAGGAGTGTATGGAAGCTGTGCTCATTCATACATGTGGCATCGGCAGGCAAGATAAGCAAATTTGTATTCTTCGGAAGGTCTTCAGTGGGTTCCCACTGGGTTACTTTGTAAATTAATTAAATGTCTGTAGGCATTAATGTGAAGCTTCTTCAGTAATCTTTCTTCTGTTCATCTGAAGAAGTGAGATGTTCATCTTATTTCTTTAGATAGGCTTACAAATTAAAAAAAGTCATCTTTAGATACTATCCTGACAACATTTAATAGAATTTATGTCTTTTGGAGTTTGAGTATTCTACAGAATTAGTATCTGCCCTGAATCGATCTGCTTTCCTATTAGTGTTTGGTTTTTGGCATATGGACCTCTGTGGCTTCCTTTGGCTGTTGGATTTCAATGTAAAATATTTGGATTTGACTGTGGTTTTTGCCTTTTTGAAACATTTGCCATTACTAACAGAAGAGTTCATATTTCAGCAAATAGAAAAGGGACTGAAGAGAAAAATGCAAAAATTGCCAGTAAGGTAGACATAAAAGATTGCCCTTAGGGGAGAAAAAAAAAAAAATTGAGAATTTTTTTTAATTCATCACAGCAAAAGGGTAATCATTTTCTCTCTTCTCACAGAAAAGTGTGTTTCCTACAGTTGGTGGGGTGTAGGGTTATATAAATAGCCTAAGAAGTAGGCTTTAAATGTAATCTTTGTTATAGAGTGATTTTAAGGCAGTAATGCTAAGTCTATTCCATTAATTTTTTGGAGGCCACTGTAGAGAACTCTGCTAGACGTAAGATGAATGTTATTGTTCCTGGCAATGAATAATTATGCTGAACCATTTAATATTCATTCAATTTAAATTCTACAAAGGACTTGTATGTTAACTTCATACAACTAGAGGTCTAAAAATAAGTGGAAAAAGTCTGAAAGATTTTTTAAGACTTTCATTCGAAGTAGTACACATTCACATTTACACATACACATGTATGTTCTGCCTCCATCCTTCTGGAAAAACCTACTCTAGTTAGTATTTTTACTGAGTATTGAAACAAAGGAAAGTTTCCAGCATTTATGCACTGTTGCCTTAGAATCTGTTAGCATGTTTCCAGTTCTGTCCAATTACATATCTGTAGAAAAATATTTTCAATATATCTTCATTTGAAAATAAAAGCAAGTCAAACTGTTAGTGTCAAGTAATAAAAATATCAGCCTACAATTTTCTCTAGCTCCTCTGCAAACTTTGCCCCAGAGCCATCTGCACTGATGAATTTAACCTACAGCTGCTATCATCTATCCCATTATACGTTAAATGTTTTCAAGCAATTAAAGAATCACTGAATTGTGCTTAGTTTTAAAAACAATATTTTTTTTTTCAAAATAATAGCTGCTTCTGATTAAAATTTAATCCAGGAAGGAGAAATAAAATCCAGTCTTGCGAACATGTATGAAACTGCAAATATATATATTGGTCAGTAATATCCTGTTTTGGATTAAAGTAAGTGATTTAAATTCCTTCTAATTTTGGTGATTTTTGCTTTGTTTATTTTTTGTTTTGTTTTTGGTTGGGTTGGTTTTGTTGTGGTTTTATACTTTTTTTCCAGAAAGATTAAAAGTGTATTCAGTTCTTCTATGATCTGAAAGAAGATTTTTTTTTAATGTGAAGTAGTTTGTCAAGGAGTTATTTTTCACTGAAAATTTTTAGATATCTCTAAACACTGTGAAATTCTTTTATCAGGCCTAAGACTGCAAATGATTAGGTTCCAGGGACTTACAAGCGTCAGAAGTTAGCATGTACCTTTTTTAGAGCGAATCTTATGCTCCAATTTAAGAAATGGAAATTAAGATCTTTGCATTCTGTATTCAAAACAAAATGGAACAGTGAAGGCAGAACACAGGGCATAATGATGAATACAAATCATTTTGCAAAGAACTGTTGTGGAGGGTGGAAATACAAGAAGATTGGGGTATAATTAAAGGATAGTGTGAGCATTTTGGTAGGAGGATGTTAGAAATAATTTAAATCCCATTACAGAAGCAGTAGTAGAGCACAAGCTTTGTTACTGGCTGGGCAGCAGCAGTGAACTCCTGAAGATTTCCGGTTGATGTGGGTGTATAAAAAAAAAACAATTGCATAATACTAACTCAATTATAGCTATTATGAATTTCTGTTTGCTCCACTATTGAAAAAAAGACCATGGGGGGGGGTGTGTGTGGAAAGAAAGAGGAAGGAATAAGTGGAGAGTATATTGAAACACTAATAAACCTCAGAATAGTGTAAATATTTAATTTATGAACTGAGTAGATGTAGCCATTATCTATAAGGTATAATTAACTATATGAAACAGGCTGATTAATTTTTGCACAGACTAGTATTCTCAGGAGTGTGAGTTAAGCCAAAACTTTGTTGTCTTTTCAGCACTTATATGCTGAGTTTTGCAGGCTACTCTAGGACTTCCCTCAAAGCCTTGCTCACAACTGGATAGATATGTGTGACCCTGTGCATTGCTGGAGTTCATTACTGCTGCTCAGGTGAAATTGGCACAAGGATGCACCTGAACTTGGTATGTCACCAGGAAAGGCCTAAAAGCATCACAGATGTTCTTGTGCCCCCTAACCAGTCAATTCAGTGTAGACATCACCTCTGAAATCATCTCTTTCTGAAAGCAGTTTACTTATTGCACTTGTCACCTCTAAGCTGATTTTTTTGTAGTGTCCAAGTGATATGACTCTTTAAACACTGTACACCTGACCATACATTTCAGCACATTTCTAATCTTAATTTCAGAAAAGTTTTCACTGGCTGTTGAAGGGCAAATACCTCAGTTTAGCTGTCTCCCTTATCTGGAATTCTGGAGGGAAAATTCTTCTGTTTCTGTTTTCACAGGTATTTTTGTGTCGGCAGAAGGCACTAACTCATTTACTTGTCTATGGAGAGAGAAAAGCCTATATTACTCTCTACATGCAATGAAACCTAAGAATTTTTTGCTATTTGGCAGTTGCCTAGCCATCAGTATCATTTTCATCTCTATCCTTTTCAGATGTGAGTCCATTTTGTGCAAGAAGAAATTGCTTTTCTGGCTATGACTGGAACTCCCCCCTACACATTTTAATGTTTATATGTTGTTCTGCTCCTCACTGATTTAAAAACAATGAAAAGTGCAAGGTACATGAAGAGTTGATTTGTTGTAGATTTAAAATTTAGCTAAAAAGAAAGAGGAACTATGATTTTTATTTAGTGAGATATGTAAGCCTGTGTATAACAGTAAACACTAAACTATTCCCTTTGATACTGTTAAATTGTAGTTGTGGTTCTTGCTCTACTCCTTTCAGGAGTTTTGAGCATATTTCCAAGTCTCCTTCTTTTATGAGATTTCTTACAGTGCTATATGAATGTCACTTGAAGGAGGAGTAAAGATATTTCAAGAGCTTCTTGTATTTTTCTACTGTAACATTAAGCATATATGATGCTCATAAATACACAATAAACTATTAAGTGCATAGACTCTGGAAACGTCAACTGCTCATACTGATTGCTTTAGAAAGAGCTGGAATTTTGGCACTGGTATTAATCACTACAATTCTGTGGACAAGAAGTATTTACCCATATTACACTAGCTAAAGGAAATCCAGTAGTTCTGCACAAGGTGATAGAGATAAAGACAAATTCTCTGCGTATCGTTCTCTTTTGAAACAGCCTACTTGACCAGTCTCCTACTGAGGTTATTAGAAACATTGTCATTACATTCTGAAAATAGGATTGGACCTTTAGTGCTTGTAGTGTATGTTTTCAGGTTCTTGCTTGGTGCTCTTAGTGCTAGTTAGGTTTTTACCAGAATTTCTCCTAGTTTTAAATGTTCCACATTATTGTTTGGCATGACGCAAACACAGCTACAAATAGAGGGGTTTTTTTTTTGCCTTTTTGTTTTGTTGGTGTTTTTTTTGTTTTTTTCTTTTTTTTTTTTTTTTTCCCTCAGAAAGTGTTGACAACATCAATTTAAACAATAAATGTTTGAGCAAGGCCAGTAGGGTTTTCTGTCATCCTTTTTGACATGTGATACAGATTTGCTGTAAGCAACGTTTAAACATGGAAGAATATATTATAGTCTTTTATTCATCCTCCTTTTTCATTGTGATACTGAAAAATGCTCATCAGTTTTGGAAATATCTTCGGCTTTAATTTTATAATCTTTTTCTCAAAAGAAAGCTAAGAAGTTAAAAATTCTTAGAAAACATCAATAGAGAAAAAACTTTAGGTTTTTACAAAAGAAAAATCTTGCTTCAATGTTTTTATTAAATCACATAAAATCATATAACTTGATATTATCATAAAAGAAAGGTTTAAGATACTTCATTTTTTTCTATCATTTTAATTAATTTGATTGCTCATATTCCACTGGTATATTCTTTACTAAAAGTGGGGTAAAAAAAGAATAATAGTATCATATAATACAAGAACTACTTCCCAAAACTGATGTGAGCATGTGAAAAATGTCTTTCTAATCAACCTGGCAAATCTCCTTCCTCAAACACACTGCCAAGAGGAAGGACTGAATTATATCTGATCCATTTGACTGAAGACTCAAAGTCTGAGCAGCAAGAATCATGAGACAAAACTGAGAGTTTTGTTTTAATAGAAGGCTACTATAACAGGAATTTGCCATTTCATATGCAGTTTATGTAGAACATAAAATAGTTAGGGTTGGAAAGGACCTTAAGATCATCTAGTTCCAGCCCTCCTGCCATGAGCAGGGACACCTCCTACTAAACCATGCCATCCAAGGCTATGTCCAGCCTGCCCTTGAACACCGCCAGTGATGGAGCATTCACAACTTCCTTGGGCAACCCATTCCAGTGCCTCACCATCCTTACTGTAAAGAATTTCTTCCTCATATCCAATCTAAACTTCCCCTGTTTAAATTTGAACCCGTTAGCCATTGTCCTATCACCACAGTCCCTAATGAAGAGTCCCTTCCCAGCATTCCTATAGGCTCCTTTCAGATCCTGGAAGGCTGCTATGAGCAGGGTTTGTTCCCCAGTGATTGAAATTTATAGATGAAATACAGATAAGTTAATGTCATTTTGATATTTTTCATTTCACTTCGAACAATATATAACTCACATACTAAGATTTTTATTTCAGTAAGTGTTCATTGGTATGATTTCTTTTACCAATGCCACCAGGTAAGTAAGAAACAGAGAAATCTTCTATAACACGAGTTTGAAAACATCAGTGTGGGATAATTCTGTTTATACCTTGATTCAAGTTTTCATATCTTTTTTCTGTGTTTGCATAGCTTTTCTACTTGTGGCACAAGGTGGAATTGACCTATTCATATATAATCACTTCCAGTTCAATGAAACTTGGTGACAGTCTTGCACTGAGATGGCAGCGCATTTTTTTCCCTTCTGCATTACAGTTAACGTTTGTGCGTACATGTAAAAATGGCAATAATGCCAAAGTGGGGGGACAGAGTGCAATATGCCCCACTCAGCTGGTGGGCACTACAGCTAGATTCCTGCCTGGGGCATGGAGGATGCCTGCACTCAACTTAAGCTCATGAGCCCCAGGGAGCTGCTTGCTTTCCAGCTGTGAGCTGAAATCTCTGCTACTCTTTTACATCAATTAGATGACCTTATAAAATTAATGAGACATATTTTTACAACCTTCTCTTAGACAAGGCAATAGTAATCACTGTGGTTTATATGATAGTGTTTAAACTATCAGTGTAGAAAAAAAGTCATATAAATCCAGTGTAAATACTTCAAGTTTCATAAAATATTTATCTTAAAAAAACATCAAATATGCACAGTTACCTAGTAAATGACAAATAATAATTCATTCAACAGAAGAGACAGGAAGAGTGGTATTAACATTTTTCCCTCAGTTACCTTTTTTTTTTGACAAGCTACTATTGAACTGCTAGATATTTAGTTCAATCATGTGATTTTTCAAAGCCTTGCAGCAATACGAAGATGTGTAATGATTTTTAATGATGTATGTGAATGTGTTTTTGTCTGTATATGGTGTCTTATATAAATAGATTCAAGAGAGAAGGAGACTTTAATACTACTTATTTTCAATTATTCACACTGACAGTAGTGGGAGGAAGTTAGTGGAGCTGTAAAACAACACATACATTCCCTAAAGAAGCATACTTCCTGAACTACTACTTTTTTTCTTACGTCAAAATTCCATGATCTTTATACACACGTACAAGCTAGTCATTTGTGAAATACCCAGAGTTTATAATTCTGAGACAGTTTTGACAAGGTTGAAAAAAATCTTTATGTAGTTCCTCAAATAATGTTTCACTTTTTAGATCTCGGACAGCTCAGTTCACAATAAGTAATGAACCCCTAGTATTAGCTATAATATAACAATAAATGTTTGTGAGAAAGTCTGTTAACTAACCATGAATATTAATTTGATAGTAATCCAGAGCTGCCAGTATCCAGCATTCAAATCTCAGACATTGGTCATGAGTCAGGCTAAATGATCAAGCCCTCAACCTGAAGCAGGATGTGCTCCTGAACTCAATGGTTGCAAATCTTTTGTATGTAGGCAAGAGCTGCTCACGTCCTTGTGATTTCCCCCCACTCCCAACCCCAACCCTCCCCCAAATGCCAGGTTTTAAAAATGCCCCACTTGTTGCTTTTGGAGAAACACAAGAGCCTGAGAACAACCGCACTCCATCAGGAGTCTATCTGGCCCAATACTCTTCTCTCCAGTTGTACCACGCACATATTTAAAGGAGAGTAGATGAGGAGTGCAGGTCTATTTATGCCAGGGTCCTGAGGTTGTTTGTAGGTGTCAATGCCTGGGACTGGCCCCTCTTGGGTCCTGCACTGCAGATAGCCCCTCAGATCTACGTCAGAGATTCTTCTGCAGAACTACACGCATAACGTATCACAGCTGTTCTGTTCTATTCAGTTCCGTCCCATTCAGACTGCTTCCATTCCATACCAACCATTTGATTAAGTTCAATTCCATTCCATTCCATTCCACTGCATTCCATTCCTTTCCATTCCCTGCACTCAGGTGGAGTTGTGTAATGATGTGTCCATCATATAAGTGCAATGCCAAAGTGTTTTCAGCACCAAAACCACTTTCAAAGACACAAATAGAACACAAATTAGATTACAGGTGGGAAGAGTATTTTATTCATTTATAAATGCAGGTTTTTATTGATCTTATTTTCCTAGAGTTTAGTTTAGCTCAGCTTAGTTAAATTAATAGTAGCCTAGTTTAGATTCTATATTCTTTTCTAAATCCTTCAAACCCGATGCTCACAAGCATTAACCCGATGCAGATGCGCAGCCAGCAGCGGGCTGACACATCCTTCAGATGATCTGGAAAAAACCTCCCTTGCAACCTGAGAAAGGCAGGCAGGGCAGGAGAGGTGCTGTGCAGGCAGGAGAGCAGTGCAAGAAAGAACCCAGGCAGAATGGGCCAGGGAAGACCTGACAAGGGGGGCTGCTCAATGCAACAGAGAGAAGCAGCAAGTCCTGGGGCCACGCTGGGGCCACCCTGGCAGTTCAGAAGGCTTCCTCCCCCCGCGTGCAGGGCACGAGGGCCACCTGCGTGGAGCACGAGCATCTGCCTTTGAGACACCAGGACCCAAAGGAGCCCCATGAAGGGGCTGTGCTCGGCTGCGGAGGAGGCAAAAAACCCCAGGGACACTTGCTAGTCCAGCCTGGGGAGAAAAAAGCCCTTCCTCCCCCAGCTGCAGGACACGAGGGGCCACCTTCGTGGTGCACGAGCCCCAGGCGATAACCCAGAGCACCGGGACCAGAGGAGCCCTGACAAGTGGTCATGCTCAGTGCTCAGAGGAAGGCAAAAAACCCCCGGGGAGTGGTGCCGATCCGGCCCGGGGGAAAATTCCTTCCTGACCCCAGTGCTGGCGATCGGCTACTCCCTGAGCACAGGAGCAAGACCTGCTCCTGCTCCACGGGCGGGTTATGCCTCTAAGGGGACAAGTGGACACTGGCACTGCCTCTTCTGCCTCCACCTGGAGCCATCTCAGGGGCTCCCAACAGCAGTAAAATGCGGTTGGCCTGATCTAGCCTGGGAGCAAGAACCCTTCCGGTGCCTGCCACCGGAGCTCCAAAGCACTGGCAGAGGGTACTGGGCTTTATAGTGCCCCAGAGCATTGTGATGCTGCGTTGCCTGGTGCTGGCACTATGACACGGGCATGCTGGGCAAGGGGCCCCTGCAGCCCTGCCCATGGCAGCCCTGCTGCTGCTGCTGCCCCTTTGCCCAGCATGCCTTGGAGAAAGGCCTTTGCGGTGCTGGCCCTCAGGCAGTGTCTGTGCCCAGGAGGCCCAGGCGGATGTCCCTGCCCATGGTGGCCACACACTGGGCACTGCTGCGAGCTGTCCCTCTACATTAATCCCTACGTCCAGACTCTATTGAGGAAGGCTTTCATACCATGGAGAGTGGCCATCCCAGAGGTGAAAGAAAGAAAGGGGTTTTGGCTCGCTCTGAGTGAACTTTGCAGAAACGTAGAGGGTAAACAGCATTTCCTCACCATTCCTTATCAATACACCAAGTGGCATTTGCGACTGCTCTGCTTATGGTGAGGTCTACTTCTTGGAAAGAAGAAGAATTCCAGAAATCTCTGCTGCGACTGTTCCACAGGCTGTTTCGATATTTGCTTGTGTTTAGTGACATTCACGTGTCTGCGGGTTTGCCTTTCCTATTGCTACTTGAATACAACACTTCACTGACTGCTGCCTCAGCCTGTGTTCTTGACACCTCAATAAAGTCTTTTGATCCCAATTGGTTTTAAACCACCTGGACTGAGCAGCTTTTCCCTGCAACACTCAGGAAAATCAAGGAAGTGACTCAGTTGTGTAGAACAGTTCTCAAAGTCTCAGCTAAGTATCACCTGAGGGTACTGTAGAGAGGGCAGAGATTTAGAGATCGGCAGCAAATTCCCCAGCACCTTTGTTCAAATCCTTGAAATGCAGAATGACCGCCGGTCTCTCTCCCATAAGCTTCGTTCTGCTTCATCTAGAGAGTGCCTAAAAACTGGAACAGGCTTCCTACAGAGGTGACCAATGCCCTACGCCCATCAGAGGTTCAGATAGATTTGGACAACAACCTTAATAACACGCTGATCTTTTGGCTAGCCCCAGAGTGCTCCAGCACTTGTGCTTGATGAGCATTGTAGGTCTCTTCCAACTTCCAATGTTGTTCTGCCTACTTCCTTCTTTCCTAGAGAGTCCATGCTGAGGAAATAATGGGTGATATTTCTTCCCAGCCCTGCGCCAGCGGCAGGGGTTGAATCATGTCCCATCACAGGCATTGGCTGTGTCACTTTGTGAGAAGGAGGCCTGTGCCTCCTGGTGGGGGTGAGAGATGTCGATTGTTTCTGGATGATTTCAGCACCCAAAGACATTTGCAGAAATCACATGTGAACTGGTTTTTGAAACTTTTCTGTGTTCATCCAGTGGAGGTGGGTTTCCACAGCATAGCAAAAGACCACACCTCTGACAATAAAAATAAAAATAATAAAAAAAAATACAGATAAGATTACTTTTTAATGATTAATGGTTTTCAGTAGGTAGGTTCCTAGTATCTACCTTCTGGTTTTCAGCCTTTAGGTTAAATATCTTCATTGTTTCTTTGCAACTCAGAGGAATAAAAAATAATGAAATCTAAAAGCCTATATCTATAATACAGTGTGAGCCTAGGGAATTGGAGTTTTAAGAAAAATACCAGTTATAATTCTTCTTGTGGTAAAGCCACTGGAACAGTTCATCACATTCCTTAAAGCATCTTAGATCTTAAAATATTTTCCCATTTATTTTGTTCCTCAGTTTTTAATATTTTTTAATATTATGTTTGATACTATGTTTCTCTTAAGTAGGCATTCACTGACACACATACTCTTGTTCATTTTGAGTTCTCTTAATTATATATTCTTAAAATAACCATTTAAAAATTCATCTCCTAGGCAGGTCAAATTTTTTATTAGTTCTTTTTGGATGAGTAGATTTTCAGATTATCTTAAGATAAAATGACTGACTTATATCTCCAAGACTTAGGAATTTCACCCTTATTCACTGTACAGAAATAAAATGGCAGCCTTCACCTGCCTGAAGAATAACTGTCTTGTTCTTTTCCTCTGGTCAGTCAGAGAATGGAATGCACAAGGTGATTAGAAACACAAAAAGAGCTCAATTGTGCTAGAAATGCTGAATTATTTTTTTAAGTACTTGGTATATATATTGGAGGAGAAAAGAAAAATTTCTCTAATAGGGAGGACTCAGAAAAGATTTATCATTCCTTTTGTTCCTTTTTTTTTCAAGGAAAAAAGGCAAGTACTTCTGAGATTGACTCAGAGATGGCAGAAGACCCCTTGCTCTTACAGAATAAATTCTTCTAAAAATATCAAAAAAAGGCAGCTTGAGCACTATGAATGTCACCTTCTTTGACCTAGCTTCATTTTAAGTGAGATCAGGGAGCAACATGATGTTTTTATCCTTTGTGGCCTATCCCTGCATTTTGGAAGTGAATATGTAGTCTATACTGTAATTTGTGAAAACTTAAGATTTCTATTTCTATTTGTTTTGGTTTTCCCTGCTGTCTGGTTTCAGCAGGGGTATAGCTAATTTTCTTCCTAGTAGCTGGTGCAGAGCTGCTCTTTGGCTTTAGTCTGACAACAATGCTGATAACACACTGGTGTTTTAGTTGTTGCTCAGTAGCACTTACCCTGATCACGGACATTTCAGTCTCATGCTCTGCAAGTGAGGAGGGACATGAGAAGCCAGGAGGAAGCAGAGACAAGCACCTGAACCAAACTAGCCGAAGAGGTATTCCGTACAACAGCGTGTCATGCCCAGTATATAAACTGGAGGGAGTCGCCCAGAAGGCCCAGATTGCTGCTTGGGTCAGGCTGGGTATCAGTCAGCGGGTGGTGAGCAATTGTGTTGTGCATCACTTGTGCTCATTGTTTTCTTTCCTTTCCCCTTTTAGTTCTATATTCTCTCCCCTTATTATTTCCATTTGTATTATTATTGTTGGTGGTAGTAGTAGTGATTTTGTATTGTATCTTAGTTATTGGACTGTTCTTATCTCAACCCATGGGATTCACATTCTTTCAATTCTCCTCCTCATCCTGCCTGGAGCGCAGGTAAAAGGAGGAGAGTGAGTGAGTGGATGCATGGTACTTCATTACCAGCTGAGTTTAAGTCACAACATGTGCTTGAAGCTTTGAAATTAGTTCAGTACTTCTTTCAGGAGAAGAGCATGAACAACATGCAGAGCCTGATTGCCTTGAGATCAAATAGAACAGTATTGGAATAATTCAAATTTGGCAGTTGTTTGGCTATTCTTTCTGAGAGCAATTTAGAAGATCTTGAGGTAAGGTGCTGCCAGGGAAAATATAGTACACTATATTTTCAGAATCAGAACTTGGACATTCATAGTGTCTGTACAAAATGGGAAAGCCAATTCTCTAATGCATAACATTTTTACTAATGTAATTTGATGTTCTTTTTGTGTCTGAAGAACTAAAACCCAAGACTTAAAATCTTGAAGCAGGAACTATCAATCCATAGCTACCCAGCCTCTGGATGTTACTGGAGTTCTAAATAGCAATATAGTGAGGAAGCATTTGAAACAAAGCAAGAGCCCAGTTAACATTTCTGGTTTAGTCCTAAATGACAGGCTTCCACAGGCTAATAAAGTCTGAGAGATATTTCTGCTAGGGTAATGGAAGAGCGTCTACAGACTTTTCAGTGATGCAAACTGTACAAAATTTTTCTAAGCACAACACACAAAAAGCTGAAGTCATTTTAGCCATTAATATGAACAACAGCAAGGAATGTAGTTTTTATGCCTTGTGTTCATAAAACATATTGTTTATATAACTGTCAAAGCACTGCAAAGTTTTCAGATACTTTAATATACTTAGGTGACTCAAGAACATGATGGTCAGTGCACTTTCAGGTGTAGTGACGAGTTCAAAAACCTCAGGCAAAACCAGATTGCATTTAACAGCATCAGCTCTCTTCAGAGCAGCATTTGCTGCTGAAGTCCAGTTTGTATAACTAATCAGTTCCATCTTACTACACCACTGCTTTGTTTTATCTTCTGAATGGGCTTTATAATCTGAAGCTTGTTGAAGCAATTCAAATCTCCCATTAAAATCTCCTGCCTCATAGGTGCTGGCAGAGATGGGTTAAAAAAAATATAAAAAAATATTTCTACATCCTTTACTTCTGGTAACTGTACAATAGTTTTGAAACCCGTGCAGAGGTGACTACATTATAGACAAAAAAGTTGGAATAACTTTCAGTATTATCAGTAAATTCTCCGAGATGCTGCCGATGCTATTTATACCAAATCTGTGCCATGTGACTACAGAATGGAGTAAATAAGCACTTAGGGATGCAAGCTGAATTAATGACAGCCTGTGTATCTCAGAGTGTGATAAATTATAGTTTGCTGCTGGCAGCAGGAACTACTCAAACAAATATTTCAGCATTATGACAATTTCTTAAGGCTTCTATAGAATTCATATATAATAGCAGAACTGCCTACAGGGAAGATTACTAGGAAACTTAGAAAAAAGATTTTCATTTTGTGATTTCAGCAATGTCTGTAATTACCAACATAGCCTATCATTTACTAAGTGGTTAGTTGTACAAATGAGACCTTTATCTTGTACTGTAATTACAGTATATAGAAACAATGTACTTGTTATGGGTGACTGCACAGATGTGGGTGGTTAAATGCCATTAAATCTGTTTTGGAATATTTCTATTTAAGAATAAATATTTTCAGATTTCCTTTTAGAAAATTTTACTGAATAACCCCTAGAAACAGACACCAAATAAGAAATTTTTGTATAACAGCAATATTAGTGTGGAGCAGGTCTTGTTAAGCACACATTAGAAGTCTTACTGCTAAGAACTCTATTTTTATCACTACCTTTATATCACACTTCTTTCAAAGCCCCCCCCCCTTTTTTTTTTTATTTTATTCTAATTGCTTATTGTCAGGAAAGCACTACAAATACTGTTCTAAGGTGAATGTGGACAATCCTATCCTGAATGCCTATCAACTTAGTGTTTTGACTCCGTAAAAGCACCAAGATTACCCTTTAGAACTCAGTAGGAAAGGCCTGGAAATTTGAAATGAAGCTCTGATTTGACTGAGAACTTGAATTGCGAGAAAATTATTCAAGCAAGCTCCTTCTAAAACAGAGGGTACTTGAATTGCAGCCACTCCTGACCTTCAATAGTGGTGCAATATTACCTCAGAGCTATGATTAAAAGTGCCGGTATGGATCTTCCCATGTCAGGCTTAGCAAACAAACAAGACAAACCTACTGCTGCTTTAAAAGATGATACCATTCATCAGAGAAACATCTTTAATGTACTTGATTATAATTATCTTTTACCCAGGTCTGTGTTTATCTGCCTTATACGTTTGTCTGTAATGTTACAGGTACAATAGCACATTCTGTTATCTTTTTGTATAACTGTTATCTTTTATACAGATAGAGGATTTTAATAGGGGACCTCATAGTCTGTCTCATTTCTTCTTCTCCTTGATGTCCTCTATATGTGGTCTGGAAAATGGGAAGGCAGCTAACAGCCTGCCTCTACCAGCTTTACATCTGGATTTGTTTATCAGCTGAACAAACAGACTGGCTTGCTGCTGGACAGCTGCAGCCAGGGTATTAATATTTCAGGCACTGCATATTGTCTCAGCAGAGCTAAGAGGCTGGAGTAAACTGATGAATCCAGACAGTGCTTTTTTTCTTCAAGGACAAAATCATGAGTAGATTTATAATTTCTTAAATGGCGATTTATTATTTACTTGATATAGTGTAATATTCAAAGTTTTCTATAGACCACGTCTGATACCCTTCTCCACAGTGATTACTGTTACTTGGAAAAATGGATTGTGTTGAGAGTAAAACAGCTGAATCTAGCTTTCTGTTTCTTGTCTGCAAAAGGATATAAAATTCAGAAAGATGATAAGCGTGTTTTTTTTAATTGTAAAGATTAAAAAAACCCCTCAAAACCCAACAAAAAAAGAAGCAAAGAAACCCAGAGGTTTACTCTGGTTTATTTGGTTTTAGTTGGTTTTATTTTCTGAAAAAAAAAGTGTATCTATTTAAACTTGACTATTCACAGTACTGTCGTGGTTTAACCCTAGCCAGCAACTAAGCACCACCCATCCGCTCACTCACTCCCCTCACAGCAGGTTGGTGGAGAGAATCAGAAGGATAAAAATGAGAAAACTAATGGGTTGAGGTAAAGACAGTTTAATAAGTAAAGCAAAAGCTGTGCACACAAGCAAAACAAAACAAGGAATTCATTCACCTCTTCCCATGGTCAAGCAGGTGTTCAGCCATCTCCCAGAAAGCAGGACTCCATCACATGTAATAGTTACTTGGGAAGACAAATGACATCACTCTGAACATTCTTTTCTTCCTCATTCTTACCCCAGCTTTATATGCTGAGCACGAGGCCATATATGGAATATCCCTTTAGTTAGTGGGTTAAGCTGCCCCAGCTTTCCCCTCTCCCAGCAACTTGTGCACCCCTCGCCCATTCACTGGTGAGGCTGAGTAAGAAGTAGGAAAGGCCTTGGCTGTGTATAAGCACTGCCCAGCAGCAACTCAAACATTTCTAACTTAGCACTGTTTCCAATACAATTCCGAAACTGCCCGATAGTAGCCACTATGGAGAAAATTAACTCTACCCGACCTAAACCCAGCACAAATACTTAATTTTGTTACAACTTAGTCAGCCATTCACCAGGAGCATCAGATCCAGTGTTTCCTGACACACTGTGAAGGCTCACTCTCTCAGACAGGTATCAGTATCTATCTGCAAGTGTACAGATACATGCATTTCTGTGCAAGCATATGTATGTGTGTACAGACACATAAAAATGTTGAAAGTAGATATATCTGTATAAAGGCAAAAATAACAGTTGGCTATGCAAAGAACAGCTGTTCTCACCTTTTTTGTGTGTCAGAATGCAATGTTGAGAGAGATATTACACAAAAAACACATCAAGAACTTCATAAACATTTAGTGTACATAAATGTCACTTTTATTCAAATATTACTTGGAGTTTGGCAGGCATAATCTCTGAAAGAAAATACCACTTGCTTAACTGTTTTTTTTTAATATTCATACATTTCCTAAGAGAACAATCTGGAAGAGTTCCACAGTTGCCACAGCAAAACTTGCTATCACTTGCGCTACTGGGCCAGCTAACCTTCCCAACTTGCATTCCTCTTAGCTAATTCTGACAGTTAACTTTCTCCAGGAAAATTGATTAAAGCATTTTCAATATCATGCGCATGAATAATCTAAAGGAAAATTAAAGGTGCATACTGTCGCCAGTAGTTAAATATGCCCTGGAGATACTGAAAAGATCCTTTAAGCCCTGTCTGTATTAAAAAAAAAATTGGGATTGTGGGAGACAGAAATATGCCCAGGTAGTTCTAGTTTTGCTTGGCTTCAAAAAAAAGTGCATCTCTATACACCGGCTCCTAAGCTCCTCTTATCTGACAGATGGATGAACTGCATGTGCAGATTCTCATGGATACAGCTGTGACCTTCTAGAGCATATCACGTGACCTTCTTCAGCATATCACAAATACCTGGGGTATTTCTGTAACATGCTGATTTTGTAGCTGGTAATATGACTACTCTGAAGAACTTTGTAAGGTGATCACCATGGGGTGAAGCAGATGGTTATTCACTATTTGATAGGAGGTAGCAATAACAAAATATATTGAAGATAAGCAGAGGAAATCAGTATTAAACTACTGGTAGCAGTGTCCAATCAAGGAATATCTCACCCAAGCTCAAGGTTTTTACACAAGTTCTATCCTAGTTAGATAACATAAGAATACATTTTAGTGGTCTCATATTGAGAGTTTGACTTTTTAAAATTTAACTTTATGAAACATTTTCTTAAGTCACAATATTTTGCAGTCCATTAGAAAAAAACTTCCAGAATTACAAAAGTTTTAACTGTAGTACACTATTTTTAAAGAAGATAAGTTAAAAGTTAGGCAAAAAAGTTTATAACCACATTATATTATCTAGAGTGATTTAGGTATTTAAGGAACTTTTTTTTTTTTTCTTATAAATGACATTTATGAGAGATGGTTATACCTGTAGAATGCTTCATGCTGCTACATAGAGCAGAAGCATCTATTCTGTGCTGAAAACTGTCACCCCAAGTCATGAAGGTTAAAGTATGAATGAATTCAGACTTTCTTAATTCGTAGTTGATCAGTGCTATTATTATTGTAATATGCAATTGGCTTGTAGCTGGATCAGATTTCGAATAACAGAGAACAATCTGTATTGTTATACTCAACCTGTATTTCTCAAAAAGCACTATGATTGTCTTTGTGAGTAGCTAAAAAATTGGTAAAGAAAATGCAAACTCAGTTCTATGCTGTTACCTAATGCAGTTTGCCATGACATGGAGACTCAACTTTGAAATCATATCCATTTTATAGGAAACTTGTCAGAAGATGTAGGTACCCTAGATAATTTTTACCCTTTCAGTTAATGAAGAAAATTAGATTTAAAGAAGAATTAATTTCTTTGTTATGCTTTGTCATAACGTTTCTCTCACTTTCATTGGTTAAACCTTCTGTAAGCTTAATTTATTATTTTTCCAAGAATCTTTCTGTAGCTATTCAGGCGCAATTGTGAATCCAGCCATTTCATTCCTTTTAATAAGTAAGTTGTCCCTCAGATACCTCGCTACTCTGATTTGACCATGTTAGTTGCTTTAGGTTGCAGGGTCAAGAGTGGGAGAACAGGACGGAAAGAACAAACTCAGGGCCTTCCTCAAAGGTCAAGTGATGCACACCATTGTGTGCGCTGCCCCACTCCCCAGTCTGTGGTGAAGGCAGAGGTCCCTGTGACTCCTATTCTGCCTTCATGGTGACCCTCGGTTGGACCCTAGGAAGCAATGCAAATAGATAACTAGCATGTTGTGATCCTTTTCCAGAATGTTTTTTCAGTCTCAGGCAATTAAGCAGGTCAAGAAAATTCTTCACTCAAGTGGAAAATGAGGATTATTACAGGCTTATAGCATATTTCTCAGTGGGAGGAATGGTTTCAGTCTTATTTAGGCTGTTCTGCATAAAAATTAGTTATTTACTGAGGTGTGGACAAGGATTGCTTTCACAAGATGTCTCCAAGACTACATCTGCACAAGATATTTTGGTGAGTTTTTGGTTTTGAATTACTGAGTATTGAAATATTGTAAAGTTGCAACAAAAGAGGACTGAGAAACGTGAGTGTGCTCTTTTGCAAGAGGGTGTTCTGTGTAAACTAAACACAGATTTCATTCTTCTCAAACAGATGACAGAACTGAAACTTGGATCTCCCATGCACCTGGTAAAGTGGTCCAGTTTATGTGATGTTACAGAAAAAGGGATGGAGAATTGAGGATGCCAGTGGAATCTCCTTGCTATTTTCAGAAACCCGCTTTTGATTTTCTTTGCTTTCATGATAAATGCTTGAAAAAGAAAGTTCATATCTTTGGTGAAAAGGAGTATTATTTTTATGAAAAATACAAAAGTAAATTGTAATTTCTTTTTATTTTTAATTGAAACATTTACAAAGTATACGCTCTTCATTGCAGTCCTTAATTACTATTTTTTTAAAAATCCTTCAATAGTGAGTCATTCTTAAAATAATATAAACCCAAGGATGCTTTCTAAGTTTATTAAAATTTCTCAATACATAAAACAGGACAGTGGATTTTGAAAGTTTTGACCTTCAGCTTCAATACTTTGTGTTTGCTTTTGCTGGCCAATACCTTTTTTCCCACAGTTTAGTGAGTCTCTAAACTGTGTGGAAGGGAAAAGCAGGGCAAACAACATTCAGAATATCGAAAAGGTTGAGGTAATGAAGCTCCTGTCACAGATTGTATGAGATATTAAAATTCTGATGCTTAATTCCCCTGACCACAGTTTCAAAGGAAAGAAGACAATGATACAATGCAAGCTCAGTCTGAAAAATATCACAGTGAGAATAGATAAGGTAAAATCTTGAATGATTCTATTTGAAATTAGTAATATCTTGATTTTCAGAGGTTTTAGTGCTATATTAAGGAAATCCAGACAAACAGAATTCAAAATTCAGCTTACTAAAATATGTGTGGAGTAAGATAAAGCCATTATGGCTTTCTCAGTACATAAGGCTATATTTTAGTTTATATTTTTATTTCTAGAAAGAAATAAGATGAAAGAAGTAATCTACATCATCAGTGTGAATGAAGTTTTGCTGCCTTTGTTGTTCCAAAGTGAATGAGCTCTGAATCATCATTTTCGTGGAACGAGTCATTTGTAATGTCACTTTTCTTCGTGATTTTCTGGTCTACAACACTTGTGCTTGGTATTCATCACCACGACCAGTGTACCCCCCTTCCACTACCGGGTTGTATATTTTCACAACCTTTCTAGAAACATAACAAAACTTTACCATTCAACCAGGCTGAAATTATCTAGCAAGTTGAAAATGTTATGGTGTGCATAGTTGCAGGAAGGGATTTCTTACATCATACTGGGAAAGTAACTCAACAGAAAGTCAGAATGA
Source organism: Psilopsiagon aymara (assembly GCA_024733675.1). Classification (NCBI taxonomy): domain Eukaryota; kingdom Metazoa; phylum Chordata; class Aves; order Psittaciformes; family Psittacidae; genus Psilopsiagon; species Psilopsiagon aymara. The sequence goes on along the minus strand of JANRGW010017182.1, from coordinate 3,377 downwards.
TGGAAACTTCAGGGAGAAGACAGACAGAAAGGGCATAGCTGGGGGAAATGATAAGGTAGATAAAGAGTAATTATCAAGGTAATGAGTGCGATAGTGCTTGATGTGCCAGAAAAAAAGAAAATAAAGTTCTTGTATTTAACAATACTTTCTGTGCATGCACATTTCTGAATCTGCAATAATTTTCACACATTTTTGAAGTGGTTGCTTACATGCTCCATGCAGGTAAATTTCCACCTCTGAGTTCAAATTCTTCCAAAAAGAATTCTTCTTTCTCCACATACTTTCACCAAATGGAATATATATATATAAGTTTTTTTCTTATGTTTGTTTGTTTGTTTTGGTTTGATTTTTTTTTTATGAGAGGATACCCTTTGGACTGAGGATGCCTCAGGAAATGTACAAAAAAAGGGAATATATTCAAAGAGAATCTATAAAGATAAATTCAGTTGGATGCCAGGACTGAGGAGAAGGAAACCTCAATGCTACCATCACAACTGTCCCAGTGAGACCTAGGGACACTGGTGACTCTCTATGGTATTTGTGCCACCCAGAGGTGCCTGGGCACAGTAGGCATAATATCAGGGGAAAGGGGTATATTTTTCTAAGTTTTCTTGCATAGAAATTTTAGAGGTACCACTAATTATGTGTTCTTATTTTAGTTGGAACTATTATGTTTTAATGATAATTATTAATCTGGTTAAATTATATTTATTTGTAACTTTCAAATTAGATTGTCAAGAAATTCTTGGCTCCAAGTCTATCATGAGTTCCCTTTTTCCCTCAACGAGATATGAAAAGGATCTCTGTGAAGATGAGGACTTGGAACCACAAACCATGGTACAGGAAATGATGTCTTTACCATTTGGCTTTTTTGTACTTCAGCATGAAGTTACTACTAGTCTTTCTCTTGCATACTTGTTTATTTTGGATTAGGAATTTGAAAAACTCTCTGTCATCAAAGGTGAGCAAGACCTAAATTATATGCTTTCTTTCTATATATTTTACTCCCCATCACAATCTATATTTAATTATATACTGAAAACATACAAGCTTATAAAGGATAAATTAATGAATGGCCTAACAGGTGGGACTTTCCCACTGTCTCCAGGTATCTCCCTATAAGTTACTTTGGTGCCATTTCAGTCTAGTTCTTCAGACTCTAGAGTATACTAGAGCAAAGGAGTTTGTGTATTTAAGGGTGTAGTCCATTGTTCCATTAGAACCAGCAAGGGTGACATTTACAGCCTCATTCTAGGAGAGTTTGTGCTTGAGAAGAGGCCCCAGTAAGGGTGGACACTTTTCCAGCTGCTTCTTGGATGTAACAGCATGAGTAAAAGAAAGAATTTGTGTTTGACCTCTCTGTCACCTTGTTCTGCTGGGTTTCAGCACTGTAATTTCATCTGGGTTTGCTTTCATCTGGAGACCCATGAGCTTTTTTACATATGCAACTTGTCTCTTCTGTTTTGACAGGTTAGTTAGTCCCATGCTGTTCTCTTTCATATTGTACCTCATGCTAACTTCTACATAGTTTCTTCTTTTCCCTGAGTTAACTTGGCATCTTATTGATGAGAAGGTTCCGAATCAGCACTTTCTATCAACTCAAATGCTCCCTTTGAGCAGCAAAACTGAAAACCACTGAGTCTGCCAGTTTAGACCTCTTAATTCAGAGCATTAATAGCTTGAACAGCCATCTTTAACCTCTTATTTCTTTCTAGCCTTTGGGTGGGGTGGTTTTATTTGTTTGTTTGTGTTTCTTTTCTTCCTTTTTTAGTTTATAACATATTTCACTCACATGCTAATGCCAAGTGGGGGAGAGAGAGAGAAGGAAGAAAAGTCATTCTTGGATTTTCTTATTTCCCTTCCAGTTAAGTAGGTGGCAAGACTTGACCAGCACAGCTGTTTTTTAAAACTCCAGCTTTCTTAGTCATTCTCTAAGAACAGCTGAATTGCAAGGCAAGCTACATTTTCAAGTAATTTTCCTACTTGTTCACGTCTTTGTCCTTCACTTACTGAATAGACAAATATGATACTTCATAAATAACCGTTGTCTAATAATTAGAGTCAATATTTGATTAATAAACACAAACTGCAGGCAGATTCTAAAGCATCTTATCCATCAGTGCAGTTGTGACTATTTTCTGCAAAGTTTATCTTCAGCTGTCCTTGAAAAGCAGTGCAGTCTGGTGATGTGGCCTGGGGAAATGGAAGGACTAGTGCTCATCTTGGTGATGTCCTTGAATTGCTTTGTGGCTGTGACCAAGTTTATATCAATGTAGTTTGCCTCTCTGCTTGTAAAAAAGGGGATACCACCCTCTGCAAACTTCCATGATTCTCTGATAAAATGTGCAAAATAAAATCCCAACTCCATAAAGTCTTTATTCATCTAACATTAAATCCTTCCACTAAACAATGAAATATTTACAATCCTTCTTCTCCTTACAAATATAGACCTTAAAGTACACAGCATTATTCTGCCCCCTCCCATACCAACTTAAATAATATGCTGAAAAAAAGTTCTTCGTTTATGAAGAGCTCTAGACACTGTCATACTGATATTTAAAAATGCCCAGCTGTAATATATATATTTTAGTAGTTTGGTAGGATGCTGTACTGGGTAGATTTCATAAAGTTGCTTTTATTTGCATTAAGTTGCTCATGAATTGAAGTAGCAGAAGAGACAATATTGTCTGGTGTAAAAACAAAACACTTCTTGCTCTTAGACCAGTATGCTCCTCAGGCAGTGGCAGTAGTCAAGGAGCTGCTAAGCATCATTCCAAAAGTTATCACTTCTTGTCCTCTGCTTAGAATTGCTGCCTGTCTTAGCACCTTAAGGACTTCATTCAATTCTAAGTAATGCCAAAAGGAATCTTTTGAAGGGCATCTGTAACTGCTTCAAGGTTTTAATTAAACATGGCTAGAAATACTGTTAGCTTACTCAACATCTGTTGATATACAACATTCATAAGGTATTATGCCTTATAGAGTTCTGTGTAGTTTTAGCCAGTTTAGAAATACATGATAATTTAAGTCTATCATAAAAGCACTTGATTTTTTTCTACTTCTACATATTTCAATATGAATTCTAACTATATTGTTGCTTCTTTACCTTCCTAATTCTCTTTAATTTACTAAACTCTTTCTCCCATGAATTTTCCTTCCTGAAATCAGGAAAGATATTTTTCCCACCACTAAGTTTCTTCTTTTACTATATCAGTGATTTCCAGTCTGCCATGGGTTCAGCAGTAGCAGTCATTTTTCTCCTTCTTGGTAGCTAGTGCAGCACTGTGTTTTTGACTTTCAGCCTGAGAACAGCACTGATAACACCAATGTTTTTAGTTATGGCTTAGTGATGTTTGGTCTGGCCAAGGACTTTCTGA
>JANRGW010017180.1:0-10522 GCA_024733675.1 Psilopsiagon aymara | reverse complement strand
GTGCCCAGAGAAGCTGTGGCTGCCCCATCCCTGGCAGTGTTCAAGGCCAGGTTGGACAGTGGGACCTGGAGCAAGCTGCTCTATGGAAGGTGTCCCTGTCCGTGGAAGTCCACCTCAACACTACTGACACAAGCGTGCCGCAAGGCAGCGTCTCCAGGAAAGCATAGCAGCACTCCGTTGTGCCAGGGCTGCGCACACACCTCAGCTCAGGGCCATCGCCCCACCAAGCCTTGGGGTTGGGATTACACCAGCTCCTGAGCACTGGAGCTGGTGAATGCTCAGTTCCCTTGTGCAACATTCCCCCACAGAGCATTACAACAGAGGCTGCTCTTAACTCGCGTTACCTGTAACCAGTCAAGCAGCCTTGCTATGCTTTTTCCAACAATCTGCGTGTTGTTCACAGCATCGGTGTAGAGCTGGTGGGCGAGGGAAAGCCAATCAACCACCACCACATTGGCATCCTTCTCCCTCTTCTGGAGAGCAGATACCAAGCTGCCCAGCCAGGTTTCGAACATGCCACTCATCTAGAAGGAGATCCAGGTGTTAGTTTCCATCTCACAGGACCCAGATTACATATTCACAGTTGGGTTATTTGCACATCATTTACATATCCTGCTCCAGCTGCATGCTGGTCCACTTCAAGCCCCACTACTTCTCCTGCACTAATGGTGTGAGAAAAACAGGTTTTGAGAGGCTCTGAGTCTTGCTGGTTAAGGCAGGAGCGAGAGGCATGCATTACACCTCACCTTATCTCCACTGTTTCTCGAGGGTTTCAGAAATTATGATGGATTGCAAAATGATTTTCCAGCCCTGGCACTCTATGAGCTCGGGCAGAGTTAAGTCCCCTCACACCACATGCTCAGCTACGTTAAGTTCAGAAGAAGGACGCTTGGTAAAGTCTGTCAGCCCTCTGTTTCTTTATCAACGAGACCTCGGGGCTGAAGTCAAGGCTGCAGACGCACAGCTACGATTACAGAAAGGCTATACATGTGTGTGGAGACACGTGCCACCTGCGCAGGGGTTGGTTAGTTGGGTTTTAGGGAAAAATCTCAAAGTTCCCTTTGCCATGTTCATGTTACACAGACATGATGTGGTCTTATCAGTTGCGAATTAGTTGAGTGATGTCACAGAGCTATCAAATGCAACTTAAATTAAACGATCCAGGGACCCCAGGCGCAGACACTGAGAGACCACAGTGCTCAAAACACGAAAAGCAGTCCCAGATCCCACATATTCTGGAGCCCCTGAGCAAATACAGCGCGTTTCACACTCTCTAAGCTGACGGACCGAAGACTGAGCATCCCCGCGATGCTCCGTACTTACGGTCCACCCGTGAATGATGAAGAACGTCTTGGCTGTTACGTTGAACCTGCAGTCCTCCAGGCACTCGCTCTGACCGACGGCGATCGCGCAACCCTCCTCTTCGGCGTGGGACGCGGAGCGGAGCGAGAACTTCACCCGCGGTTTGGCTGCCGTCGGCGCAGGCTGCTCGGCGACGGTGGCATCTGCAAACCGGAGCGGAGCACGGGGTCACGCCGGGGAGAGAGGGACCCGCGCTCCGCAGGGAAGGGACCGCGCTCACCCACCTCGGGCCGGCAGCGCAGCCGACGCCGCGGTGCAGCAGATGACGGCGGCGCAGAGCAGGAGGGCGAAGCCCCGCATCGCTCGGGACGGACGGATATATGGGCGGATGGATGTGCGGATGGAGGGAAGGACGGAGGGAAGGACGGACGGAGGGACGCACGCACCGACGGACGGACAGGCGGCGGCAGCGATGCTCCGCCGGCGGAGGGGCCCTTTAAGGCCCCGCGCGGGGCGGTGCTCGTAGCACGATGGGCGGTCCCTCCCGGCGCCGGCCCGCAGCGGCGCTCCCATTGGTCACGCCCTCCGTGACGTCACGGGGGAATTATGAATGAAAGGCCGCGGGCCGCGGGGGGGGGGAAGAGGAGGGAATTAAGGGAAACAGGGAGTGCTGATCAGAACTTCAATTAAGCAGCTAGAAAATTGAAAAAAATAATATAATGAAAATAGTGGAAAAATGAAACCTCTTAGTCTCAGCATACACTTGCAAAATTTCAATATATTTCAGCAGAAACCAATCAAGACCTTCGGATTTCTGTTAAGAGTGCTGTACATCAGTATACCTGCAAGCTATTTTGAATTGCTGACAGGAATATTAACATTCATGGTCTTCCAGTTTATAATCGAAGAATTGCATTAACCTGAGAGAGTATACATTGATTGTGGAGATTTAGGACAATTGCAAGGTGTTTAAAACATTTCAAACATTGAATCTTTTGATAGTAGGACAGAATTGTGACAGGATATGGCAGCTCACAGCTACAAAATTACTTTTTAATGTAAAGTAGTGTTAAATAGATTCTATTTTGAAAGAGAACAGCTTGAGGAAAGAAAAAAGTTTACTAATAGAAAGCTGTGTCATCTTTATTATTTCTCAACATATTCTAGAAATTTAGAATATCCTGAAGACGTGGAGCTGGTAAACTAACTTTACATCTGCTGAGAATATACTGAGGAGTAAAATCTAATTGCAAATCATGTTCCATGATTATATAAAATAGTTACATGACTTACTTTCTCTTATAATTTGTTTGCAATCTGGCTTCTGTTTTGTAGAGGAGTTGTGCGGTCTTTATCACTGAACTACAGAGTTGTGCTGTTACTTTTGTGTGAGATAAAATGAAGAGTTCAGGTAGTTCATTAGATGGTGAAATAATGGATTATGAAGTGATTCTTTTCTGTGTCATGGATGGAGTGAAGTACTTGACTTGTAAGAAAGAAGCAGCAAAATATTTATTAATATAAATCAGAGACTTATCAAAGCTTGATAGTAATGCAACAGTGCTTGAACAAGATTTGATGGCAAGGTACACTTGATTATTTGCTGCATAGAGGACAGGGTCAGACAAAACCTTCCCATTGAGTTATGAGGTTCAGAAAGGATCCCTTTGTATTTTAAACTCCTCCTTAGAGGCCAGTTTGCAGGAATCCAGACTTAGTCTCAGATTTGGTCAGCGGTATACGTCTAAAGTATTATATATGCACAGTCAATCCTTGATGTCACTTTTTTAAGATTTCAAAGTTTAGCATGCTGTTAGTCACTTATTGAGAATCTGTTGCTTCAAGAAATCTCAACCTTGAGGAGTAACCTTGAGAGGCATCCTTCGTCACAGGGAGATCCAGTTTGTGTTTCTAACACAATGTTCAGCAGGTCGTGTGGAGTCTGTTGTTCTCAGGTAACTTAACCCAGGAGGAATAAAAAGGGCTGCAGGGGGAAAGCCAGGAGTTTTTATCCTATATTAAATGGCCCACAGAAATGGGATGTTCACAGAAATGGGAGAATTTTGGTTGCATAGAGCTTGGAAAAAAAGACGACTTGCACTTGAAAGAGAAAATGGCTATATGGATGAGTCAGAATCAGTGGACATCCAGCAACTAGAAGGTTAGTTGTTTGGGGTTTTTTGAAAAACTGTTATCTTACACTTATTGTAGGGAAGTTTAACCATAGTGAAGGTATTCTATACCGATATTGAGAGCAAAAGTTTAATAGGGAAGGTTGACATGAGAAATGAACCTGGGAGAAAAAACTGCTACTTATTAAGTCCAGCTGTTTCCACATGCCATGTGTCCTGAAGGCACATAATAACAAGCAACACTGTCAAATGACTCAGTGAGTGCTCTGAAGTACAATGTTTTTATTCACATTTAAACAGCAAGGCTAAAAATGATTGAATTGCAAACATTTTTATTTATAACCTGTATCACAAAAAAAAAAAAAGGCGTGTTTGTTTTTTCTTGTTATTATTATAAATTTGTTATTATATAATAATAATAATAATTCAGAGGGAATGACATGAAACACCACTTGGAATAATATTGCATTATTTTTGATGCATACATTGTGCTTCATGTAAAGAGAACGTTATATTTTAAAACAGCAGTTTATAACTATGTGTTGTACACAAAAATTGATCATGTTCAAAATACATTTTAATAAAGTCAGATTTGGGTTTATGTAAGCAAACTGCCAAGGAAAAGAATGCTTACAATTTCTATTTAAGAATCTTTACTGTACCTCTTCTGTCCATTACGAACAAGAATGGGTTGGAATATTGAAATGGGAACTCTCTTTCTGTGTCTTCTGTCTGTACTGTTATGTATGCTTGTTTCTGGTCTACATCAATACAGATGTTAGACAGACCAAATCAACTCAATTTGCTCATGTTTCATTGCCATACATATATTAAAACATTAATCCACAGTGTTGCTGTAAGAAGGAGATCTGGTTTTTAGGGACTGCACTGTTTTTATAGCAAGTTGTGTCTTTCTAGAAACCTTATTTTGTGTATTGTTGGATAATTTGTTCATCTTTTATGTCTGTAAGTAATGATGATATTTTAGGAGCTATGATATGAGATTCTTCTGGAACTGCAAGTACCTGTCTTCTGTCTCTTAATACTTAATACTTAACTGGAACATGAGTTTGTTAGATAAGCCTCTCCTGACTGTAGACCATTTATCTGTGTTGGGGATTGGTGAAGTTCTGGGTTTGGGGTTCTTTTGCCTTCTGAAACATGGAAAACTAGGGAGCCCAGGAACTGAGAAATCTAAAGTAGATGGTGTAGAAAGAAAAAATTCTCAGAAGAGCTGCTTGTTAATGATCGCTGCAAACTTCCATGCTTTTATGTGTTTGTGCTTTTTGAATGCAGTTGGAAACACCAGCTGAAAAAGTCAAATAAGAGAAGGATAAGCAGCTTTAACTCCTTAAAATAACCCTTATTGTAAATAACATCTGTTGCCTGTTGAGCTCCAAATTTTTCCTCTTCCCCTTCCACTGGGTGCATCAAATGTTCTACATGATTACTTTACAAATGAAAAGAACATATAGAGCATGGTAACTGTAAAAATAAAAACAATTGCATTTGAAATGGGCATTGTATTTCTGTTCAAATGCAATTACGAAGCTCTAGTTTAGCTTGTTCTGTAGCAGGTGGTCTGTAATAGTTGGTTCTAACAGGAACTGAGCAAGGCAGTTTCTATAGAGTATGAATACCAATTCTACCTTACTCTTATGCTTCAAACTGTGAAGAGAATGATACAATGAACATGTGATTTTATTATCAAGAACAACAGAATACATATACGACAAATTTGCTCTGCATTTACTACAGAGAAGCAAAGCTGTGGTTAAATGAGGTTTGATCAGATTTTGAGTGTTGCCAAAGGAGTATCTGAATTCTCATGACAATTCTTTTGCTTTCTTGTTCTTCAATTTTGTTAGATCAGGGCTTCCTTTTGATTCGATTTTTTTTCACTGCTTTCTAGCCACATAATTCATTTCTCTGAGGTTTATAGGTGCTTTGCAGGGCTCATTGTGTCAGGGTTTTTATCAACTCATGTTATCACATCTCCCACAGGCTTCTAACAGTCAGTTGATGTTTGATTCTACTTGCAGATTTCAGACCATTTCAGTATGTTTTTTTTTTTTTAATTTATTTTTATTTTATGATCACTGAAATGCAAGTATCTAATCCTTTACTTCAAGGTCAGCTTTTTTCAATTCCTTTGTCTTTTGGCAATTTTCCTGACTGGGTTTGGGGGTCTCTAAAATGCTATCTGAGTAACAATTCCTCCCACTGATTATGTAAAACAGATTGCAACTGGTAATATGCTGCAAAAGATTTTAGGAAAAGATATCTTCATTTTAGCCTTGTGATATTTCTACATAAGCTGTTTGATCAATTTTGAACATTGGAGGTTATTTTGTTGACCAATCCAATATATAGCTGACATAGTCCTTCATTCTCTACATAAAATTATAGTATGAGAACACATCCTTCACGTGTTTCTCCCTCTAGCTGCCTCCTGTGAATATTCTTGTTACTTGACAGAGCAGAGTTTAGTTATATTTTTGGAGCCTAGGGCAGCACAGTGTGAAATGAACAGATAAAATAATACAAAGTAGCATGCATTTTATGAACTGAATGGTTAGATGCTCACAAGAGCCTTGTTACTTCCAGCTCTATTTCAGAACAATCCAAAGAATCATAAAGTTGAGAAAATTCTAATGTAATCTGCAGAAATACCATAAACAAATATAAGAAAACACTAAACCATGAGTTCGGAAAAAGTCTATGATATATTGACACTGTAAAGAATCTGGCATGGGCCATAAAGATGATGATGGGACTATGAGGAAAGGCAGAGAGGGCTAGGACTGCTTAGCTTAGAGAAGGCTCAGGAGGAATCTCATCAATATGTACAAATACCTGAAGAGAAGTTTCAAAGACGGTGTAGCCAGACTCATTTCATTGGTGCCCTGCAACAGGATAAGAGGCAATGGGCACAAACTGAAAAACAGAAGAGTCCCTCTGAAGGCCTTCTCCATTGCCTTAGAGAAATTGTGAATGCCCCATCCCTGGAAGGGTTCAAGGCCAAGCTGGATGATGCTTTAAGCAATCTGACCTAGTAGAATGTAAAACAACCCAAGGGGGTGGAACTAAGATCCCTTCCAACCCAAACTGTTCTATGTTTCTATAATTGATCAGGAAGCACTATTTTACTGTGAGGATGACTGAGCATTGACACAGGTTTGCCAGTGAAGCTGTGGAAGCTTTCTCTTTGGAGGTACTAAAAAACTGCCTGGACATGATCCTGGAGAAGTGATGCTAGGTGGTCCTGCTTGAGCAGTGGGCTTGAACCATGTATTTTCCAGTTGTCTCTTCCAGTCTCAATAATTCTGTGATTTTTTGATTCTGCTTGTAAATTATTTTTTCATTAATCTTTCATTCAGTATCAATATGCATATGTTGTCAATATCTGTGAACTTCTATTCTGCTTTTCGTTGTGAACCTTAGCAGACAGATGACAGGCATTTATTGATCTAGCTCACAATTCCTTTCAGAGTTTTTTAATTAACCTTATAAAGAGCTGGAACACCACGAGGTAGAATCTGAGGGACTTACATATTATCAGTACAGAGTGTATTTGTTAGATCTTGGTTCACCTGCCCTCACCTTTCACCTGTGCTATAACCAGGAAGGAATAATCTATTATCATGATTATTTTCCCTTTAAAACTAGCAGCATAAGAGGCTAACATTCTCCTCTCCTGTTCTCCTCGTTTCTTCAGTCTGGTGAACTTTACAAGGCACAGACCTAATATTCTCCTCTCCTGTTCCCTTTCTTTCTTCAGTCTGGTGAACTTTATAAGGTATAGACCAGTACAAATGTTGCTGGTTTATGACCAGAGGTATTTTTAAGCTATTCATTTGTTATGTTATCCTTCACAGAGGCTGCCATGTTCTTTATTTCACTTCTCCCAGTCTGCAAGAGAGGGGAGATATAAATGGAATTTCTGATTTGTTTTTACAGCAGCTTTAGGTTCTCCAAATGACCTTTTCTGTTATTTATTTGTTCGTGGGTTTCCCCACTGCTGCTTTAAAGGGAAACCCCACACTTCTTCAACTTCCATATATGGAAGATACAGGCTTTTTAGTCTAGGCAGAAGTTACTTTTCTGTCATTACACAAGATCACTCAAAAGCATTTACCTCCCCAGATTTGTTCTCAAGAGCAGTTTTCTTAGCCAAGTATCTATTTACCATATCTGTACTGGTAACTATATGGTTTATAACATGCTTGAAGTCATGGCCCTCACAGAGGACATGATAGTGTAATTGAGTGCATCTCATACAAATGATGCAGGAAGCGCAGTCTTTGAAGTTTCCTTTTTGTCCCTGATAGTAGTCAGAACAGCCTGAGGCAGCCCCTAAAACTGAGGCATCAGAGATTGATATTAATGTGGCTGCTGCTGAGGCTTCAGAGAATCTCCTCAATGAACATTTCTGATCTCACTGATTTTTAGGAAGATACTCGTTTCAGATGGAATGTACAAGTCTGACACATGAAGCTAAAGGTTTGTCTCTCACATAACTTGCACTCATGTTTCTTCTTTAATATGAACAAAACTGTAGACAGCTGCAGTCTTTCAGAATTTAGTGCTGCCTCTTTTTTTTTTTTTTTTTTTTTTTCACAAGGCTCTTTATATGTGCTACCAACAGGAAAGAGAAAAGCACTATCAGTAGCTGCCACCTTTTATCTGAGAGGCTTCATAGAATTTCCACAAAATGTTGGTTCTGTGTGAGGGCAGGTTTGACTTCTGGAAAAGTGACTGTAGTATGATGTAGTGGCATTTGAACTCCACTGTATGGAAGGTGTGAGGAAAATTAATGTGTAGTTTATAAAAGTAAGGTTGTGCCTTGCCCCACCCCCCAGTTATTTGAATTCTCCTGAACTGTAAAATGAAAAAAATCTAATTATAATTTTACAGAAAAGTGAAACTTGTGATGCTGCTGCCATTCAAGGTTTTACATTGTGTCACCAAAAAAGTGTGTCAAATAGAGATGTCAGTGTTAAAAAGGTGATGAGATGCAACTACAAAGATGCAACTACAAAGATCTAATTTTTCATAAACAGCAGTTGAGCAATGCGAGCCACACTAAGACTTCTGAGGAAGAAAATAAAGAAATTATTTTTCTTGTGTGAAGATAAAAGAATTGCAAACAGTAATGCATACTTCCTATTGTACATGAGCCGATGTTATTAAACTGATTTTTTTCATGTATAAAAGTACATTTTAAGGGAAATTATAGAATTTGTTGAGCTGTACTGTTGGCAGCATGCCATTTAGATGTTAGAAAATAAATACATGGTGGAATTATTTGTACTCCAAGTAGTATTACATATAGCACAATGTCCGCAAATGAAGCAGTGGTCTTCAGTGCTGCCAGGATCAGTAGTATCTGTTACATAAGGCAAAATAGATGGAGTTACCCTGTTGGCTATATAAGATGTGTATCTTTTTCAGGGTTAATTTTTTGTCCTGAGAGGCATAGATATTCCCCTGTTGCAGTAGAATAACTTGGTAGTGGTGCAGTTCTAGCCAGTAACAGGTCAACAGATGAACTCACCTTCAGTGTTGCCAGAAGTATACTCTGGCACTACCTGCAGTTTTTTATTTTTTAATAATGCATAAAATGAAGTCAAATCCTTCAGGTTGAAGTCAAATCCGTCAGGTAACTTGAGGGAAATGAGAGCAGAGAAAAGACTAAAAAGTGAAATCTAAGTAAGCCACATACGGGCAAAATTGAAAAATGAAACTTTGGGAAAATGAAACATTGAATATGGAAATTCCAACTTCTGCATTTACATTTTAAGAAACATTCTGACAGACTGTTTAAAAGAAGTTCTCTGGAAGCTCAAAAGAGTCTGCTCCACTATGGCAACCTGACATTAAGACTTAGAGACTGTGAAGTCTTACTCTGTTATAAATGTCCATAAATTATAAGTCATTATGTTACTGAAACCCTTGGTCAAGAAAATCTCATAACACCAATGTAGTATTAGAAGGGAGGCATTCTTTATTAAAGCACTGGATGCACGGGGGATCTTTCCTCCAAACATGTATAACCAGGGTTCAAAACATTCAGATATTTATATCTGAAATTATTGCATATTCACATATCCAATTTTACATTCCAGTTTTGATTGGTCATAGCAAACAGGTGCCATATGCTAATTTCTATAAATGCACACAAGCTTTTTCTATTGTTCGAAATTGAATCTGGGGTGTAATTTAACTTGGTGGGTATGGAGTTGGAGGTCGTGATCTACCCCTACTAGAATTACCTTTCACTTACATTGGGATTTTTTTTCTCATTTTCTTCTCAAGTTAATTACAATCATTTATCTTGAAAGAATACCTGTTCTTTGACTATTTATTTTGACATTCTCCTGAGACCATGTTGACCTCTTGGGAAGGGACTATATAATGGTAACACAGTAGCATAGGTAATTAAACAAAACTTCACAATTCAACTGATCACCTAGTTACAGAGTCTGTTTCAGTTCCATGGTTACAATTATATGCCTAGGGAGGGCATATAATTCTTACATCAAGTACCAGAGTAAGTGAGCAGTCCTGAAATTTTAAAAGATTGAAAAAATGAAAATGAATGTAAATAACTACAAAAAAAAAAAAAAAAAAAAAAAAAAAAGCAAAGAAAATACACGTATCTTTTCCAAGTCATACACTGGATTCAGAAATAATTAGCGTAAAAGACAACTCCTGCTGGAAAATGGTAATAGTCTAGTGAGAGACACACATATCCACACAAATCTAGTTTTACCACATTAATTTTCATTCTCTTACTATTATAACCTTTATGAAACTCAGCTTGAAACTTCAATGGCAGGTCTTGTCCTGTTGTATACCATTTGTTTGCATATGAATCCAGAAAAGATTTCTTCACTGTAAGCTTTATAAAAGTTTGGAAACTCTGGGTGTATAATAGGAAAGAGAGTTACTTCTTGTCGTGGTTTAAGCCATAAATCAGCCACGCAGTTTGTTCACTCACTTCCCCCTTTTTTCTCCCCTCTGCTCCTGGAGGGATGGGAAGGAGAATCGAAAGAATGCAACTCCCACAGGTTGAGATAAGAACA
>JANRGW010017179.1:0-29346 GCA_024733675.1 Psilopsiagon aymara | reverse complement strand
CCTCTGGATGGCATTCCTTCCCTCCAGCATATCAACCGAACCACACAGCTTGGTGTCATCAGCAAACTTGCTGAGGGAGCACTCAATCTCACTGTCCGTGTCACTGACAAAGATGTTGAACAAGATCTGTCTTAACACTGACCCCCAAGGGATGCCACTAGTTTCACATCTGCAGTTGGACCTTGAGCCATTGACTGCAACTATGTGTGTGGCCATCCAGCCAATTCTTTATCTACCGGGTGGTACATCCATCAAATTTGTCTTTCTAGTTTGGAGAAAAGAATGTCATGTTGGACAGTGTTGAACACTGATTATTTTTGCCTCAATAGTTTGATACCCACATTCATCCTCTTTGTATCTGCCATTGTAAGTCACATGGCAATAATTAGTTTTGGTTTATAAACAAGCACAATGTAGTGGGATTTCTGCATCCTTCACATAAGGTGAATTCTGTAAAGGTATCATATTTTTACTTGGTCTTGGCTTTCTTTTCCTTCCTTACTTTCTGAAGAAACATCTTTATCTTTCTGAAGACATTCTCAACACTGCATAATCATCAGAGAGGGGTGATGTTTAAAATGGTTCAAGTGACAGAAACCCCATTGCAAAACACAGGGGAGAGAGTAGTATTTAAATGTTTGTAAGAGTGTAATGCAAAATCTACATCAGCACAGATGCCAAACCTAAAGCTTTCTCTTCCAATGATGTCATCTTTCAGCAAGAAGAAACCAAAATGTATTCTAGTTTTCAGCTGGAACCTTGGGAGGTGGTGCTGTTCATCCCATACAGTGCCGATAAACTCATGCTTCTAACAGATCCATCTCTCTGCTGGTTGAATAGTATAAAAAAAGGCTGGCTCTGGTACCACTTTTTTTTTTTTTTTAATTAGATGAAGTAGAAAAAGATATAGCTTCTTAGTATTCACTGTGCTAGGTAATTCCTTTGAACACCTACATGTGCATTAAGATGTCTGTATGCTGAATTGCAGGGAAACCCAGTGCAAGAGGGCTAAGTCCTCACTAGGATGGTAGATGAAGTCTCTTTTTTTGGTGTTAATTGTGTAACCAGTTCATTGTTATTCCCTCATTCATTTGTTTATGTAGCCTAGTTTAATGGAAAAACCTCCTCATCTTCCAGTCTAAGCCACCTTTTCCCCTGTGTCATCTTTGCAATATCTGTGCAGCAATATCCTGTGTCAGAAGAAACACTTCTGTGTGGCAGCCTCTGCTTTGTAACAGCTTTGAAATCAACTATTCTCATATATACTTTGAAATGTTATACTCATGTTGTATTTTGTTTGTTTTAACTAGTGTAGTAGTTTATTCTAAGTGATAGGAGATGTAGTTGCTGTTTTCAGTGTTCATAGTGTGTGTGTGTTTTTTTCAGTGTTTGGGTCAGTGGTACTTTCTGTATCTGGGGGAGGAAAAGAGTAAAATTATTTTCTCTGCATCACAGTCTACAGAGCAGAAAGGGCTGCACAGAACTGTGTCATTTTTTACTTTTCTGTGGATAGTAACATTTCTGAATAGCCGTAGACACAACTCCTGTGTTCTGCCGTCGTCAGAACATAATACAAAATGAGGACTGAGCCAACTACATTTTAAGGAAAGCGACATTTTGTTATTTGTTTCTATAAAATCTAGCTCACCAAATTCCTGAAGAAGACAACAAACAAGGGGAGGAAACTCTAGGTTTAAACCAGATGATTTTCATTGTATAACCTACCAAATCCATAGATCAAAACTATTAATTTGGAAAATAACTCTTCTGCTGGAAAAGGTCCAGTGTACTTTTGACAGCAGCATTTTTAAAGACAATATAGTTAGTCACTTCTCATGAATGAATGAACGAGTAAAAACGTTCCGTGCTCTGAATTTAGCCACATGATCCTAGCTCAAACTTAGGTCCTAAACCCCCAATGAATCATGAAGTAAATTATTATGAATTCATATATTACACCTCTAAGAGTTGACTTAGAAAACACCTAGAATTGGTAAATCATGAACATCCTGTCAAGTTATTTACTATTATAACTGATGCAGAACTTTTTGTTCTATACTTCCAGGGTTTTAGGTCAATATTATTCACTACTGGAAATAATTTCTTTTAATGAAAAACTGATTACAAAACGAGAATTTATCAGTGAATATTTTTCATTTAGCACAGCTCAGTTGCCAGAGAAATATCTATGCCCTCTCACTTATCATAGATGCTGAGCAGCCATCATTTCTGCAGAAGGTGATAAGATATGAGGATGCTCAGCATGCATTAAAAAGGACCTGTGGTTAGCAAAACCTTCTGGCAATCACTAAAAAAAAAAAAAAAAAAAAAAAGACAAAAACAAAACCGAGGGGAGGAAACCCAGGTTGGTTTTAATTAAAAATTGTTTTTCCAGGATCAGCTGTTTGTAGCTGCATGTTGCCGAAGGGTGAAATAATTTGTGAAACAATCGGACTGAAAAAAGGAATTAAGATAAAAAAACCCTCAATTTTTGCAAGCAGAGGTGCCTACAGTTTTATGTAGTATTTCTGCCTGCAAGATTCAGTATGATCTGTACTCTGGTGATTAAATCAGGAACACTTAGTGAAGGAGGCTGTTGTCTTTTGGACTTGGCTGTGCCACTGATTGCAGCTATTAAGATGCTTGAGTGTGGGAAGAGAGCAGAGTAAGAAAAAGCCTGCCTTCTGATTAAAGCAGTTGCATGCTTCTCTGAAGCGTGCCCTGCTGCCTCTGCTACAGACAACTTGTGTGATTTTGGTCAAGTCATATAAGCATAAATCTTAACAGACAGTCAAATGCTGGTCTTCACACATGATCTCTGTTCTTAAATCTTGAGGCCATCTAACATTTGTAGGTCCCAATCACTCCCAGCAAAAATGACAGATTTCTTTGGTCATATAATACCGAGTTAGCTAAAAAATACCGAGAAAGTTGTGTAAGGTACTTCATGTTGAATGTAAAATTAACTGACAGTTTTGGCTGCAATTTGCCAGTGTCATTCAGAGTTAATATGTACTTAAAAGTAAAAACAACCTCATCTCAAGTTGCACAAAAGAAATGAGACTTTGAATCAGTGGAATGCAATGGCAATATAGAGAAATACAGTTATTTCTGAGTAGCTGTTAAAAAGTCTAAGTTAAATGCAATACCTTCTTCTTCAGAAAGCAACATCAGAAAGTCAAAAACCTTTTTAAAACCCTGCCAGGAGAAAATAAGACATCAGACCTCAGAGTAGTTCATGATGGTGAATTTTGGGAAACTTAAAAGAAGTCTGGAAATATGTTCACGTTAGAAATTGTTAATGAAGATCTGTCCTGATTGTCCAGAAAATCAAGCAAACAAGCCAACCTAATAATTCTATGCAACTTCTTCTGGAGGGAGAAACACCTCCATACAACACTGATTTAATGCTTAGAATAGAATACGTAAAAGTATAACAATTATTGGAAGGAAAACATGGACAGGCTGGATCGATGGGCTGAGGTCAGTGGTATGAGGTTCAAAAAGTCAGAGTGCCAGATCCTAAACTTGAGCCACTGTCATCATTTAAAGCCCAGCTGTTTACTCAGAACCATGCAGCCACTTGCTCACTCCCCCCATTCTTCCCCCTCTCTCCCAGAATGATGGGGAGAAGAATGGAAAGAATGTAAATCCCATGGACTGAGATAAGAACAGTCCAGTAACTAACATACAATACAAAACTGCTATCACTACCACCAATAATAAGAATGATAAGGGAGATAAGGGGAAAGAATATGAAATTTAAAGGGGAGAGTGTTTCAATAGCTTTCTGTCAATCTCTTTAAACATTGCTAAGACTTATGGTTTTCTAGGAATGCCTGCTTATGACATGATCCCTCATGGCTAGACCACTCATGCTGTATAAATTGTGTGTAATTTACATTACAAGAGCTGAACATTCTCCAAGACTAATCATTTTCCACAGTGAACTACTGTTTTTCTAGTCTAGGACTGAAACTTCCATCTAACTTCAAGATATTTTTAAGATACATACTTCATTTGGCCAATTCTATTTCTGTATCATTAACTGTACTCATCTGAATCGTAACATTTGATTACAAGACACATGTAAACCTTGTTTAATGTTTTGTTTATACCTCTTTACATTGGCTTTTCTTGTGGGTTCTTTGTAATCAGGTTTTTCCTTTAACAGGAAAAAAATCTTTTATCTTTTCAATTGTTACCCTTTCCTGCTTTATCTTCTAATTTTTAAAGATTATTAAGATATATTAGTTTCTAAGTAGTTGCTTGAAATTCAAGACAATTTGCATGCTCATGACAGCTCCCATATGACTTTGCATTGTATTGGTTTGGTTTGTTCTTCTGCCCGTCTGTTGGGCTTTGTGTCTTTGCATTTTTTGTGCGCGTGTTATGCTTCCCATATGTTTGTTAACTGGGCTGTACACATTATGTGCTTTGTGCTTTAGTTTTAGACTCCTATGATTTTATCCTTGTTTGCTGCTTGTGAAAAAGTTGTGCCTGAATCTTTCACATTTCACATGCAGTTTCATCACAAACTGTGGAGAGTCTTCAAAGTATTCTGCACAGATAAGCATATAAAAAAATTGTAACATTTTGAGAACTTATATCTCCCCATTCTCTCAGGTTTTGTTTCAGGCTGTGTGCATTCCATATTATGAAGATATGTTTGCAGTATGTCTACATAATATAACTAGTGCCAAGTTTGTTCTAGATGAATTGCATAAAAAGAGCCTTGAAGACTCAGCAGCGCAGTTGCCAGGAATCAGTGATCTTCCATAGAAGATCCAGGCAGAGCACATGCTGTTTTACATCAACTGCTAGGGTTAACAGTGAAATGAACTAAAGGTATTCATCATCTATGCCATACCAATCTGCATTCTCTCTCCAGTTATGATTTTGTATTCTCTGTTCAAAATTTGACTACCACACTGCACCCAGTATGATTTATCTTGATTGAAGTTTTAGAAATGGTTGATTAATATTGATCATTCACATTCTATCTTTAAATCTTACCCTAAGCACCAAATGATTTTCAATAGCAAGACTGGAAATTAATGAAATCTTTTATTACGTGCCATAACTTTAAAAGTTCTGGAAAGGTTTGGCATGTTTATATGCTAGTAAATCTAACAGTACTGGGAAATGTTCATGGATGGTCAAACACAATAACCTGTAGTTGTAATCTATTGGCCCAGACCCTGGCACACTTTTCATTTACACTGACTGACTTTTTCTAGACAATTCCAAAGTATGGTGTGAAAACAGGACCATTGCAGGAACCATTCCAATGAGCACTTTGAATGAAGCTTCTTTGGACACTTCCATGTTGACTAGCATATCTCTGCACTCTCCTGTGCCAACTGGCCACAACGATTTGGAAATTTCCAAGGCACATTTAGTCTACTCCTATCTCCTTTCCCCTTTAGTGGTGCCACAGCCTCCATGCCAAGTCTGCTACCACTTATACTTCAGTTTTGACAGGTTTTGACTGCCTTTTTCTTGCCCTGCTAATGTCTCCAATGACTCAGATAGCAGCTCCAGAGATGGGCAGTAACAGTGAAACACAGTAATGGTTGGGATGGGATTGCTTAGGAGGATGATCTTTGCATAAACTAAACAAGAAACAACTGAGCTAAAAAAAAAGTCTGTGAAAGGGTATCTGTGAAACATATTTGTGCTTGTTGAAAGTTATCAATAATAGTGAAAAATTATTTTTAGCCCTCATGAAAAGGGATGATTTTTAACCATGGAGCATGATGTGACATGTAATTTTAATCTAACTTAACATTCAGCATTCCATAATGGACACTTTCTTCTCTAATAGCTGTTTACCATTATAACTTTTAGATGCATTAATTGCAAAAATGAAATTACATAAATTAGAAAGACTTTTTGAAGGTTCTTTTAAATAAAACAAAGAGTTCATTGGTTAATTTAATATGTGAACAGTTCAAAGAAATGTGAAGAAATAAAATATCTTGCTTATCTTGAAAATAAACCAAATTCGTTTGTTCGGATGTTATAAGATGGAGTGTGTGTAATGGAACATTATGGGGACATAATCATGAATGAGTCATTTGAAATTTTTAAAAAATAAAATCACAAGTTTTATTTAAATTGTTGACTCATCTGTGATTTATTTTCCCAACTGTTCTGTCTTGCTTGTCTGTCAAACCACGTCCATGGTCATCTTAGATTTTTCAGTTAGACAGTGCAAATGTAGAAAACCTTTCTGCTGTTTAATGAAATTTCTTTTGTGGCCAGTGCCTGAATGCTTTGAGTTACAATTTATGTTTGTGCTTGTCTAGATTGGTTTGTATGCCACCTATTTATTCTGAGGTGTAATGTTGTTCAATCTTAGCAAACTACAGTTAACTTCAGTCTTAGTGCTGTTCTCTACACACCAACTAGATGATTTGGAGTCTTGGTAAATGGACAGGAGTAGGAGTAACATAAAATGTTTCCTTTTGATTTCCATCTGGATGTGCAGAGAAAGGAGCAAGACATACTCTGTCATGATAAGCTGCTATCTGGCAATGTAGAGACAGACAGTGAAAATTATTGGGGTAAGAGGAATTTTCTTAAGAGAGGCTGCTGGGATTAGCGCTGTTTGGTTAAAGGAAAAATAAACCACAAATTATTTGTGTAAAATGTAACTGCTATGGAGGAGCTACAATAGATGTATCTATTTTCTTAACAGAATAGGGACCAGTCAATGTAGTTGAGAGATTAAAATATTTAAAACTCACCAAGTCAAACAAATTATATTCTGTGTGTGATTTTTCTATAGATATCGTTCCCATAAAGTATTGCTGAGAATACATACTGCATCAGACTCGGGAAAGGACTAAAATTTTATATGCTAATAATATGTAATTGGCTTTTGCCATTTTATTTTCTCCAAATGTAAATTCTTCCTGATGCATTTCAGTTAGGGAAATTTTCTATATATGACCGATACTGTGATTTTACTATTCTATTAGCCACAGGTGCATTTATTTTATATATGTCTAAAGTTCATTATATATATGGTGCTCTTCAGTTTTTAAGGATGCACTTCAAGAACATCTTAATTAACATAGTCACTATTTGACATTTATAAAAATTTAAAGCTGCATGGTATTTTATGAAATTCTAAAGAAAATTCGTAGCTTTGAATCACAATGAATGCATGGTGGGTCCATCTAATGTACATAAGGCATGTTTATGCTGCAATGAATATGAAATGGACATGGAGTATGAAGAAATAGGAACTGCCTGGCCTGAGGATGCTATGTTATTTAACCTTGCAGATGTGACTTAATTTGTTTGTATCACAGTATCTCCTTTTATAAAACGTGTAATTTTGCTGTGCTCCATAACGTTCTGTATCTTAGTCTGGGATGTTAATCTTGAATGCGTTTATAACAGCAGACTATATCTGGATGTGACTGTGAATTTGTTGCTGCAGATGCTGCTTTTCACATCATTTGTTTTAGGCAAGTACAAAAAGCCATTTTCTGGTTTGTGTGGTTTTGGTTTTGTTTCACATAGGTATTTTTAATAGTAACTTCCTCGCAGGTATACTTAACCTGTGGTGGGCTTTTTCATCCTTCATTATCATGTTTTCTGGTCATATTTTGATGACTCGTTTAACATTTAGTTTGTGCTGCCAGGGTAGGATTCACTTCACCTAACTTCAGATATCTAGAGCGTAGGCATTTCTGTCTTTACTGCCTCCCATCTCTGTGGTGTGATTCATCTCAAACTAAAATAGACATCTAAAATAGGTCAGAAGCAGTGCCCCTTGAAAGTGCCTTTCTTTATTGACTTAAGGGAGCCTTTGGTAATGCACAGAGACACTGGCACTTACACTGCAAATAAAGCTCATCAGAAGATGCTGTTCATTCCTGCTGTTGCTTGTAAGAGGGAAATGGAGAAGCTACTTTATACACATTGGCAAGGAGCTTTCAATGTCGGGACATAGTCCTTGCTCAACAGCAAGCAATTGCAGTAAGGACTTTTCAGTTTCCCACCTGATATCACTCCACCTGAGGCTTTCTTTGCAAGGATAATGCTTTTTGATCTGTCATCTTTGTAGTCTTACTACTAAGCTTTCAGTATTTTCCAAATGAGCTATGAGTGCAGAACACCAGGCAGTAGTCATCTGCAACCACACAAGGTGCAAGATCTATTTAAAAGATGAGAGCAGTACTGTATCAGTATTGAAGTGTTTAATTTAGGTTTGACTATGTTTTTATGCTTCAGTCAAGTAGCTGTTTTTTCCTGATTGTCTAATCCAAATGTATGCTTTTTAGACTGTGATCTTTAATAATTACTATTCTTTTTTCAGTTAATATTGGCACACACATTTGTTAATTGTTAGAATCATATTTGATGGATGATAGTTGATTGGAGTTGAAGATGGATCATACTTGATCCATCTTCATCTTGATTTTCTAGCTAGAGATATAAATTAAGCTGTAAGAATGTTAATAGCATATATGACACTGTTTATAACTTTATGGCATTTTTGAGATGCATGGCAAGATAAATCATGGATAATGCTGCTTAGTCACTTGCATGATGAATAATGAAGGGAAATCTTTCCCCTTTTTTATGTCATCTTTACTGAATGCAGAAAGGAAACAAAAAATACTGTTATTTTTCTTATGTCTTACAAATACTATGATACTTTATGTTCTATCCTGCTGGTTTTTTTCCCCAAAATGTGTTTAGTAAAGTGTAAAGATCGCTATTGTGAAAATTAAGGTTTAGAAAGCCCTTTTTTGGGGATTTAGCATGTTTCGAAGCCATTCAGCCCAAATATTAGGAAAATCATGGTTTTAAATTGTTGCCTTTTACTTTTTTTTCCAGAATTTTCCGGAAGATAAATATGATAACTGAAAATCAACACTGAATCAGCAATAATCACCACAGCATGTACTATAATTCCCCAAGTCTGAATTAAAAAAGAAATAAATAGAAATTTAAATTCACATTTCCTAGTACTAGAAAAGTATTCAACTATGTTTGTATATCATCATTTTCTTCCCAGGGAAATGCACTAAGTTTGCTTCTACTTAATAGGTATGCAGTTGCTGGATTGTTCTATGTTTTTATTATAGCTTGTAAGGGCAAATGAGAGTCTGTTGAGTCAAGAGCTGGAACAGCCATTTGCCCGCAGGACAGTATTGACTGTTTTGGTTTATAATCCCATATCTTTTCTGTGTTGGAAAGATAATTTTAGACAGTGTCAGTACACAAACACTCCCACTGCACTTTTGATAGGGAAAATGGCATCAAGAGGTTAAGGACAAGTGCAGAAGAAATAGGATGCATTTTTAGAAGAGATGCTGTTTCTGCTTTGTACCATGACCACTTATCTTTATAAGGCTGTATGTATGACAATGAAGAGGCATACACTATAGCAATATCTTGAAGTCTTTTCAAGCTAATATGTTATTACTGATTTGTGGTATGTACTTACAGGAAAGTGCTAGAAGGTTTAGTTGCCTATCACTAGCCATAAGTAGGAATTTTGTATCATCTGTAGAAGGCTACATTTTTTGAATAGAGTGGGAGCAACAGGTCTGAGGTTTTCAAACTTTCAGTCACTCCAAGTGCCTGGCTTGTTATGTGTACAACAGTGAGATCTGATGCTCAGAATGACACCTAACAATATCAACAGGGCTGAAGCAACTTGGAGAGACTGTTGAAAAACTGAGCATCCTTGAGAATGAGATGAAAGATATCTTCAATTAAACAACCAAATTAATACTGCTTTTAGAAGTATAACTGTAAATATTGTTCCCTTTACCAGTCCTGTAGAAGATTCCATTCCAAGGGTTTAAATCCCATTCAGAATTATTGATCTAGTTAGCTGCAAGAGCATCAGTAATATTTCATTACTTGCACAGTATGAAAAAAAGGCATGTTCATGCATTTTTGTGGGTTTCGTGCTGGTTATCCATGTTTCTCCAGTTTATGTTCAATTCATTCAGAAATATATTCACTGACATTATGGAAATATGATGACATTTTAATTGCAAAAGAAAACAAATATTTTCTTTTGCAAAGGCCTACTGATACACAATCCTTACCTGAGTATTCCCAGTTTCCACGTAAAATATGAGACTAATCAGTTGTGAATTTTAGCTTTTGATTCAGTTTTTTAAGTTCTTAATCAAAGGACCAGTTTAAAAACTTGCATCAGTCAGAAAAAAGGTATTTACCAGATGGAGCAAAACCAGAAATAGATGACAAAGACAATTGTCTTGGCACAAGGTTTCCTGACAGCCTTTATCATAGAATAGTTAGGGTTGGAAAGGACCTGAAGATCATCTCGTTCCAACCCCCCTACCATGGGCAGGGACACCTCCCACTAAACCATATTACCGAAGGCTATGTCCAGCCTGGCCTTGAACACCACCAGGGATGGAGCATTCACAGCTTCCCTGGGCAACCCATTCCAGTGCATCACCACCCTCATCTAAACATAATTCTGGCGCTCATTTTCATTATTACTCTCTGAATAGCTCTTATATTGTAGAACAGAATGCATCTCAGTGTATGTAAATATTGGTATAAAATAAATTAATAAAATGAAAATGAATAAAATAATACCATTAGGAAACAAAATATTTTTTGGAGGAAGGTGAAGCAGTTTAGACAGCATATCTATTCATAGCGAGCTGTGTTAAGTTGTAGTGATTGAACACGTCATCTCAAGCTTGTATCTTTTGTTTTTTCACCATAAGTCCTCATCCTATTTTTAACCTCATGATAAGGCACATAATGTAAGATGTTCACTTAAAATGAAAAAACCTTTCTGCTAAGGATGATACATAAGCAATGATTATCATGTCTTATGTTCTTTCATAATTTCATCCTTAATGTTCTGTGATCATTTGTAATAATTTATGTGATTTAGATGCTACATTTACTGGTAAGAGATGACTCTTATTTTGCCAAGTAACTGTGTGTAATATTACAAACCAAACAACTTAAAGGATGTAAATAGCAAAAGTGATACCTAAGTGACAGGGCGCTGGGTGAAATAGCAAGCTGATTGTTTTCACTTTCTTTTGCTACCATCTGGGATCACATTATTTTGGAGCGTTTGGTCTTGATTCAGCTAGAGTTAATGTTAGATTTGATTGGAATTTTATTAAAAATACTCATAAATGCAGTCACAGCTATGATTCTACATGAAAAAGTGTCTTTAATTCCAAAGAGTCTAATCATGAAATATATATTTATGCCACAAAACAGAAATACAGTCGTTCCTGGCATCAAAGTGAACGGCAGAGGACACAGTTTGTGTAGTAAATGTAGTTTAGTAACTGCGCTTTGGGCAGTTGAAGCACAAGTCATGGAGAAAAGAAAAGCGTGTATCTTTTCAAATCAGGTAAGATACAACTTTGTGGTACAGATTTTTCCTCAATTTTTTGTTGTTTCATTACACATTCTTGCAACTCAGCCATCCTCTCCTCTAACTCTCACATTGTGCTCAATATCCAGAATGCTTCTCTATATTCAAGTGTTAAGTTTTCATTCAGGTTTTTTTTAGATTCACTCAGTGAGTCACTGTCATCAACGCATAACTTAAAAATAGATAAAATCAGTGTTTATATCAGGTTCATTTCAGTTACCTAATGAGCTTCTGTATACAATCTTGATTTACTGATCAAGTTTTATAGAGGAAATACAGATTTAATGCTGAGGAGTCGAAGTGTTTGGAGAAAAACAGAATGCTACTTTGAATATTTCGTCCCAGTTTTTTTGAACTAGGCAGAAAGGAAGTCAGATAACGAACTATTTAATCAGTAAATCTTGAGAGTGTGAGAATTAATTTCTCATACCTATGATGACTAGAATATTGTAGGCACTGCTGTAAAAGAGTCCTGACTGTGATCAGCAATTGCCTGTCTGAATTGTACAAGAGCAAGGGGAATTTTACTTCTGCCCAAGCAAACAGCAAAATCAGGCATTGTGTCTTTTGGACTTCTGTTGTGGTTGCATTTTATGATTGCTGATTAGGGACTGCATACTTGATAGGTTGTAGAAAATGTATTCTGTATTAGCTCCTGTATTTATAAACTCAGATAATGAATCAGTGACTAATTTCATTGACCTTTTGTAGCACAGAGATAGTTAGCATTAGAAAAATTAATTGTAAAGTTTGCCATTTTAAAAAAGAAATAGATATGAAAGTTTGAAGTTCACCAGTTGATAGTTAATTCACGCAGTGTTTTCAAAATAATTGCAGTACTTGGCAAAATGTCCCAGTATCGACAACAGAGCGAGGATACATCAAAAAAATGAATTGCATTCATCTTTGCATTTCCTCTGAAAGCTTCAGTCATTGTTCTTCTGCTTGAAAGTGGGGCATCATACAGAATACGTACATTGGGGCATGCTTTATCGTTTGCTATTGCTGACATACACTTTATACAGCTAACAGAAAATAATTTTGTTCTGCAGTGGACTTCGTGGGTTACGCAAAGGTTAAAATAGGGCTCATAAGTGCATACTTAAGTGCTTTTTTAAGACACATTTTGCATGCCAGCTTTGGTATTTGTATATTCAAGATACAAAGCAGCAAAAGACAATGTTGTGAAATGTTGATAATAAGCTCTTAATTACAGAAACGGGATGAATAACGGGCTTCACTTCTCAATAAGATAAGCTTATCTATTTCTACAAGTCTTCCATTCTAAAATGATTTTCTGTTTGTACTAGGGGGCTGAAAGTGTACAAAAACTTCTTTGTGTTATGCTTAATTTTCCTTAATTCTCCCTCCCACTTGGTTTTCTGGGAGCTGTACCAGCTGGGAAAAGTTAATTTCTGAAACTTGGTATGTATAAGTTTGATAGATTTGTTAAAGTATGTTCATTTGTCAGGTAAAGGGGTTTTATGTATCTTTTTTGATGGAAAAAATAGAAATGCTTTTGGTGTAGAACTTCATTAAATGAGCTAAAAGGAATTGTGTATTAATATGGATATGGAGAACAATTAGATGTGATGTGTGACTTTGTGAAGATATTCACTGCAATTTGATATGCAATTTGATTATCTTTTGTTTGAACTGTGGTAGAGGTTTAACATCGTTTCAGCCATTAAGTTACAGATCAGAATTCTTTAAATATTAACGTATTTCAGTTTAAAGCAAATTCAGAGAATTTTAGCCAGATGACTAACGTATTGTATGATACTCCCTCTATATCAATGTCTACAACAGCAGATATTAAAAAAACATCAGTTCAAGTACAGGGCTGTAGATTTTGGAAGCTGAGTAGGGTTTCTGTGAGTGTATGAAGTAAAAGTGATGTGGTCTAGGTTTAATGTTAAAGCTCTCTAATGTTCTGCAAATCACACACTCTCCCTGGTCGTGGACGGAAGCATGTTTCATTGACATGGTTTTCCCTGGTAGAGACAGAAATGAGAAGAGTATTTGATATAAAGTCCATGTTTCTGGATAATAACTCACCTAATTTAATATGAGCTGGTGATTTAAATCTTAACTCAAAACATCTGCTTTTTTATTGCACTATATATTCTGAAGAAAAACTATAGCATGTTAAAAGTGCATTTGTCCATCTCTGCAGTCAGAGATACAAGTTTTTGTATTAGCGTCTGTCACTTTTCAAAATACTTCACATGATGGTCTGATATATTTTTATATATATAATATATATATGTATATCCCTTTTTTGATGTGTAGCTTACTGTTTTTTTAACGCATATATATACCTACATATATTAACATTTATCTACATTTTTGTATCTACTATAAAAAATAGTAGGCCTCATGCCAAAAAAGAACAGTTATACCACACTGACAATTTTGGAGAGGGGTATCTAATCAAAATGTGAAGTCAGCATAACCCATACAATATAGGTTCAGAGCTTGGTAACTCATACATTCGAAAGTAATTGCAAGTAAAACCATCTCAGGAGCATTGCCATGCCTCATAGTTTTAAACATGTAGGATTTCTTTTCATATAGAAGATTTATTTATTCCTCCACCACAAAACTTTCACTTCATGGAATAATGAAGTCATCCATTGGAAGACTAATTGGAGCAAGTACTTGAATTGGGATTACTTCTGTCACTGAGCTGTAGTTATGGTCTGTAGGTCTGTTTCTCCATTTGCCCTGCTGGGTCTGGTCTGTTCAGTTTCCTTTATTCTGTTCCACTTTCTGCTAGCTGTCAGGCTATGTTGTTTAATACCCAGGTTAGTGGTTGTGGCATTCAATTAGACATGGGAGACCTGGTTTCAGCTCTGTGTTCCGAGGAGATTGCTGATTCCCAGCTTTGCGACTGCTGGCTTTTCTGAAACATGCCTGTGTCTCTGTAATTATGAACACACATTCTGCTGTGCATCTGTTCATAATTTACTGAATTTACCTATACTCTAACCAAGTCATGAGAGAAGGCTGGTTTCACATTTTTCAGAAAATCACTGTTTTTCACAAATGCTTTCAAGCTGTTTGAGTGGTACATCAAAATCACATTCTGATCCATGAGGGTCCTGCAAGAATGTGCTGGTGGTTTGTTTTTCAGAGAGCTGAAAAAATTTATAGTCATTACTGGGAGCATTTTCTCATGAGGTCAAAGTTATTGGAGATAGGGAACAGTAGTTTTAATGCCATGCCTTTTCTCCAGATCTACAATGATTAGCTAAGGAGATGTGTTTGGAGTTTTTGTTACTGTTGTTGGTAGTGTTTTCTTCTAAACATAAATTTTGTCACCCACGGGAGAAAACCAAAGCAACAGATTAAAGATTAGGA
Organism: Psilopsiagon aymara; assembly: GCA_024733675.1. Taxonomy (NCBI): domain Eukaryota; kingdom Metazoa; phylum Chordata; class Aves; order Psittaciformes; family Psittacidae; genus Psilopsiagon; species Psilopsiagon aymara. Next base: position 14,567 of record JANRGW010017179.1, on the reverse strand, counting down.
GCAGTACTTTGAAAAGCAGTAATTTTTTCAAAATAATGGGCATCTAGGTGACAGTGGGCAGTGATCCACATAAGAGCTTCTAGTGGAAGGCTGAAGCTAAAAGATACGCACTCCAGAGGAACAAATAGAGAACTAGCAAGTCAAAATATAGCAACAGAGTTATGATTGTGGAAGGCATTATTGAGGTTGTCACTAGAGCACTCATACTCAACTTTGGTATTGACCATTTCCTGAAGATGTTGATAATATCTTTTAGGAATTAAATAGCTTAAGGTTTACCAAATGTCAGTGTAGCAACATGAAATGAGATTCCTACATCCCTGGTAGTAACAAGGATTAAAAAGTTATGAATGTTGAAATGAGAGAAGTTAAAGCTAATAGGTACAGTTATTTAGTAGCGAAAGTAATTGTCTATGGGAGAAATGTATATAGGATTTTGCACATGAATTCTTCAAATTATGTATTTGGTGAGGAAGCTAAGAGGTAAATTTCCGTATCTTTCAAGGCAAACAATGTTAACTGTCCATGAAAAAAACTATGCATTGCACCATGGAGAAATAGCACATATTTGGTAGGTAGATTAAATGAAGAAAACATCAGCTGCGAACAAAAGATTCCATACTCAGATTACCAGTAACCTGGTATTTTCCTTTGACCAGTTGAAGGGACTCTTTCTGAATATTAGCATCTAGATCTTCTGAAAGAATACTCAAGAAGTGGAGAATAATCTTTAATTTGAGGTCTATGTCTCAATAAAATGTTTCAGACAATAGTTTTGCTTTGATTCAGTAAGTGTTATAGAAGCAGTGTTATGATGGTAATTGTGAGACATTTTTAGATATGGATCTAAGAGGATTTTTTCTCTAGCTTGCAAAATGTGATTAATGTGGCATGTGCCGCACTGGCGTACACAGTTAAACAAATAGGCATCTCTTTATCTATCCCAACTCCTTTCATAGTCATTTTACTTCAGGAACTGTGTTATCTTCATTTGCTAAAAGCATTAAGATAGAATAAAAAACAGAGGCAGCCTGGCAACTCATCAGGCTTTTAGATTTTTGACAAGTTTCATTTTGAAAGCACCTTAAGTGGTTTCTCGGTCTCTCATTTAAACCTTATGAATAAAATACAGACTGTTTGATAGAGCAGGTAAAGTTATTTTTCTAATCACTTTACATTTTTTACACTTACTGAAACCTTACTTTTCAGTTCTTGCAAATGGAACACTTATTCTTTATTGCTAAAAGTCATCAAGTTCTTTGAATATTACTTCCTTTAATGTCTTCCTGTAGTTCAAACGATCAGTGTGTGAAGAAAAAAATGCAGCAACTGCTTTTTGGATGTTCAGTGCAGCTGTTCACAAGCACTATTGACCTTACAAAATAACTTTTTAAAAAGATATTGTGTATAGCTAATAAGCTAAGCTGCAGGTCTGTAGCTTTGTGAAGCACAGTAAGGTTCAGAATAAAATTTCAACCTCATACTTAGGAAAACATGTCAAAAAAAGATTCAGACTGAAGCTGAGCAAACTGAAAAGAATGAGAAAAAAGAGGTTTATAATCTGTATTACATTTAAACTGACTGTAGCTCTGTTAACAGTCTCACAGATGTTTATATCCCACTATCTGCAGTCTGTAGTAGGGTCAAAAAATTAAGAAATATAAAAAATATCCATTTAGAAAGCAGTACACCCTTATCTAGGCAAGACAGTCAAAATGCAAAAAACCCCACAAAAACAAACCCAACCCTTTTCTGTTATTTAAAGCAAGTTGCTACGTGTTAACATAGCTGTCAGCAACTGAAATGATAAAATTGTCATTGTTATCAAATGGAGCTATAAACTGAATGCCAGGCATGCTTCAGGTTAGTCAGAAGAGGTCCTCTGTTTTTCACTGTGCATGCTTGCTAAAATGAAACCGTGTGTTATTGGTTAACTGGGATGCTTAGCGTAATCACTTTGCAAGGCTGTGGTGGAGGGAGGTGATTATCACTGAGAACAGATGGGCAGGTCCAAAGCATTGCCAGATTCTGCACAAGCTTCGTGTACTGTAGGTTCTAGCTCTCTTTTCTTTGGCATTTGTGATTTTTATTCTTTGCACACATTCTGAAGGGCTAGCTGAGCTAGAGGTCAGGGAGCAATGACCTTACAGTTTAGCTCACAAATGTAGGAGTGGGGGATTCAAAGTGCTGTCACTATAGATCTGAGCTGATGGGGAAGACTGCCTTTGGTACAATTTCCTCCCTAAATGTATGAAAGGATTTATCTCCGAGCTTAGCACTTTACTCTGCATCTGTAGCTCTCTGTGGATTGTATTGTGTGTGTGACCAGAAATGATATTCTCGGATATGAACACTGTCTCTGCCTCTCCTAAAGTGCATCCTCCTAATGGGACCCGGTTTTATACTTTTCAGGTAAGTGAACTTTAATAAAACTGAAAGGATTTTTCATGGTACTTAAATGATAGGTAAATTTAGAGTAAGAGTAGGGCATAGGTTAAGAAGCTTATGTGTTACTTAATTTTGTATTGGTAGGAGAAAATATGTAAGAAATCACTATCATCAGAATAAGTTTGCTGCCTTAAAAATGTCAGCATGTAGATTATTCCCAAACAAACATAGAACTGCATTCACAGTGATTTTGCTATTGTTTTTCTTTCTCAATAATAATACCATCCTACAATTCTTTAGATTTATAGTTCCTTAGATGGACCCACACTGTCTATTTCAGATGAGCAGTGTGTTGGCATTATCAGAAATTCCAAATTCATATTATTCAGAAAATATTTTTAAAACTTCGAATGTTGTACCTGTCTGGATTTTTTAAAATTGATTCTGAATGTAGTTTCATACCAGCTGATGCTTAATTTGATTCATGTGGGTAATAACCACACATGTGCAATTGACAGAACAGCAGAATATATTGTTAGGACTATTTAGATTCTCTGTTTTAAGCCAAGTTTTGCCTCATTCAGGTAAATAAGCTTGTGTGCTTAGCTAAAGGTTTATATGCTTTAAACCTAATGTACAAAGCAGTCTAGCTAAAACCATCTTTCAGTAGCATTTAATCAAAAGGAATCTTCAATGCCTTGGCTCTGGAAAACTATGTAATCCTAAATTAAGACTTAATAATAAATCCCACAACCTTTCTGCCCCAGCTACTTCTTGTAGCACTCTGGCCCTTCAGGGCAATGCAAACACTCCACTGTGTAAAGTGACAATAGCTTTCTCAGCTCAGCCTCTGATACACTTGGGATTTAAACAACCTTCCCACTCATGACTGTATGATGATTTTGTCTTTTTTGGTACTTTATGCTATTGTGGAGTGATGTCTTTAATACGTAACATCCTCTGTGTGCTACCAGAGCAAACTATCTGAGGCAACGTAAAATTAATTAAATGCATGGCACACTTTTTTCACAAAATATAGGTACCCCATTCTCTGGGTCCAATAGCTGCATTTCATTCTTGCCTTCTTTTAATCTATTGTTTTTAATTGTACTGTTTTGCCCTTCTTACAGTGATGCCAAATGATAGTTGAGGGCTGTGCAGAAAAATTGGCATCCTCCTAACAGTGATATCTGCTGATCCTGGCAGTGATTCAGAGACATGAATACCCCAGGCCTGTTCCTCTACAGCATAACTACTTTTCTCACACACTGACATCTAAATATTATGTACAGCCTCCTGTAGCTATGCTCTTAAGCACAGTTTCTGACGTCAGGTATTCTTTCTGAGTGTGTCAAGTTAAAAAAGTCACTAAAATTAGGATGCTTGATTGTACTACTAAATTGACTATTTTATTATGTGGTACTTCATGAAAGTATGAGTAACAATGAAGTATATAATTTTTTTTTTACAGTATGTATTGTTGCTATTGTAATCTCTGTGATTACATTATACAACATATAAAAAGTTGTTTTCTAAAAGTTATTTCTTCTGCTGATTTATAAGCTGAGGGGACAGAAAATAAAAGGGAAATATAACTGAATTTCCTTTTGTGTTCTGGATACTTTAACAAGCAATGTAGAGTTACATGACCTTGGAATGTAAAGCTGCTAATTCAGGACAGTCTGTGTTTGTGTTCTAGAACAGCTTGCTGTTATCAGTGCTGAAAGAATCCTGGGGAAACTAAAAAAAAAAAAAAAAAAATCAACCAAAGACAGCCTATATTTTTCTGTGTATGTATTTGTTTACATATATGCAGTATAAAGAAATCCATTTGAAGTTCTTGCCTTGTCTTCCTTTATTGTTCCTTGCTTCCTAGCTTTTGACCACCATGTTTGTGGTATCTTCTCTTTTGCTCTTGAGTTACTTCAGTCTTTGTTTACAAATACAATAATTGCTGAGGAGGACTTCATATGACTTGTTAATTGCTTTAACCTGGTTTAAACTACTTTCACCTTTTGTTTTCTTAGTTACTGTTTCCATATGTTACATTGTGATCTCTTTGAGACAGAGAACCTCTTTCTTTTAAATAGTTTGCAAAGTTATGGGACAGCTTAAAGGTTCTTAATTTGAAATATATGTTTGCTGATATTTAACCTAAATGTCTGAAAAATAATCTTAGCAAAACCAATGCCTAGAGTTTTTAAAACTGAATACATCTGACTGATGAAGGGTAATGAGTGATTTAGCTGCTGAATTAATTGTACATTGATGTAGTGATTGGGAGCTGCTGAATTAATTGTACATTGATTCAAAACTGCAACATATTAATTCAGCAACAGAAATGGTACTGAAGAAAGCACAAAGCATGTGTGCAACGTGTAATTTTATTATTGGCATTTCACTGGTGTTCTTAGGAAATAAGACTGGATTAGCTTCTATGGACATACAGAGATGCATCTAGCAGAGCACTTGGGCTGGGGAGAACCATAATTAGTAGATATCTCTACAATTTTTTGAGTATTTATTAAAATCTTAATCAAATATTTTGAATAATATGCTTTGAAATCAACTTTATAAACTGTGTTCACTTTATGAGTATAAATTCAAATCTGAAGTCTGCTGTAAATTTTTGAATTCAGAGATTTTCTTACGTGATGAACTTTATTTTTTAGTAGATGAAATTAATAAGGAATTTCTTGTCAAATAATTGCACCATTTAGAATTTTGTTTTCTCTTGCAATGACACAACGTAATTTTTTCACTTCCCCCTTCTCTCCCACTTTGCTGTGTTTTAGCAGCTTCTTTTGCCTCCAGGACACCTAGTGTTCAGAAAAACTATCGATTTTAAAAAAATATATTGATATCTCCAGCTACCTAGAAACTATAAATTCCTAGTACCTTTGTCCTGCTCAGGAAATCTGTCCTGAAATTCTGCAAATGGTAAAGCATGATTTGGTTCAGTATATTTGCTGAACCAGCTACTATAATTGAAAGAATCTTATGCTTTGATCACTAGACTCTGCTTGATAAAAACAATTAAAATAGAAAATTGTAGGAGAGAAGGTCATATAAAGCAATTATATACTGTATGAAGGGAAGGAGTTGTAACATTATTATGAACAAGGTTTAATTTTAAAATTGCCAAGGCAATACCAAAGCTTAATGCTTTGTTTTTCAGTATCTATCCATTTGATCTCAATTTGGTTGTGCCAACCTTAGCAGACTTCTGTAGCTATATAACAGAAAGTGATTTTCATTCTGTCTTCAGTGTTGATAAAAAGTTAACATTTCTGCTATTCTATGGGGATAAATTAGTTTGTCAGCAGTCCCACAGTGAGCATGTATCTTTCATGAACATTGTAAACATCAAAGTCGAAGTAGTAACATTGCCATGCTGTCTGATTGGTCTTGTAGTTCACTTGTATTTAGTGGTTATTTGCGTAAAATAATGGTACAGCTGGAAAAGGACTGATTAGCAAAGAATTATTTTTAACCTGGCTATTGGTTATGAAATGGAAAAAAATGCTTTGAAAAATATACTTTTTAATCAAGCTGAATTTATAGAGAACTGGAGAGGGGTTCCTTTTTTATGAAAGCATATCACAAAGAAACTTAATTTTGACAATTCAGATTTCATATCTGAAAGTTGTGGAATACTGCTTTGATCATTTAAAATCAACTCAAGCTTATGTTGGTGTTTTTCATATCAAGTAAATATTTGGTTTTCTTAAATTAGTTGTCTGTACTTATAAATTGAGTACTAATTTTCACAACTAAACTTTTAAAGCATCTTCACATTGTACACAATGTTTACTGCACCAGAATTTGAAATTGAAAGAGTATATTTTTCTGTTTCAGTATCTTTTCAAAAGAAAAAAAACACTGAAGTATTTGCATGAACAGTATATTTTTACTCCTGCAACTTTCAATTATTAAGCTAAGCACAAATCTAAAGCACAGATCTAAATGAGGGATAAAAGTAGTTGCCAAAAGGCAGAACTTAGGAACTAGGCATGTGAAACAGAGAGAGGCTAACGCACTCAAATTGTCGCAGTACACTCTCTCAGGTATCCAGCCACAACTTTAGCTGTAAAATCAACAGTATGTAGTAACATTTTCCATAAATGTTAAGCAAACCTTTCAAATAATTGGAAGAAATACTAGCCCATCTTATAGACAGCTGAAATTTGTGGTTTATAAATGAATTCTTAAGACAAGTAGAGTATACTTTTTGCTAAGAAGTAATGAAGTAAGGACTGGTCTTTTCTGAAATCTTGGGAAGTTAAAGCAATTTTTGAAAGTTATCAGATGACCAGAAGAAAATGTCTAAGACATTTTCTAAGGATGTGGCCAATCCCCAGAAATGTTCAAGGTCAGGTTGGATGGGGCTTTGAGCAACCTGGTCTAGTGGAAGGTGTCTCTCCCTGTGACAAAGGGTTGGAATTAGATAAGCTTTAAGGTCTCTTTCCAGCCAAACCATTCTATGATTTTATGATTCTGTGAAATAAAATTACTTTCTTACTGAATCTGCAGAGAAATCCTAAAATATTCAAAGGTTTAAAATTGGGTTACTGGGCAACGTTTCTATACATAAAACATATCTATCACCATGATACTGATTACTACGCTATTTCTTAGCAACTAAAAGTTGCAGTCCAATGACAGTGAATTACCAACAGAATGCAAACAGAAATGTTACTTTCAAGTACAAAATGTGCTTTGAACTGTGTGAAAAAAGCATAATCTATAAGAAATACTAGATGCACTCCTTAATTTTCCCCTTAATTCCTATATTTACAGTTTAAGTGAACTGTATACTTACTCAGAACTTCTATTTTATACTGTCTTCTAGTTTTAATATTTCAGTAATCCTACTGTTCTTCCATGTATCTTTTTACATGGAACTAGTAAATGAAACAAAAAGCCTCTTATGTGGGAGGAAGTATATTGTTAAAATTTAAAACTGCACTTATTAGCATGCACTTATCATTCAGTTATGCTTTGGGCAGGTATGCCATACTACTCTGTAGGCCATCACTTTTCTAACTATTTTTTTCCTTGTCTATTTCTATGCAATCTAATTTAATGTAAAAGACACCAGATTTTGAGTTTCTTTGCAGAAATCTCCTGTACTATGACAAAAGTATATTTTTGGTAAGGGAGAAGGGCTATCAGTCACCTTGTATCTGAAGTGATCACACATGCCCTACAAAATTCTTGTAAAATATGTATTTGATGACTCTGTTCCTACTCTATGGAGACTTAATTGCTAGTGTGGAAAATATACTATATATGAGATAAAGGGCCAAAAATTTTTGTGCACTTTCAGAGCTGTGTCACCTGTTCCTACTAAAAACTATGAAATCTGATCTTATCTCAAACCTTTCATCTGGCTGACCATGTGGGCAGCTCTTTCCATTAACCCTCAGGCAGGCATGGGCTTTCTCTCATAGTTTTGCCTAAATAAAGGTTTTCCTCTTCTTACTTAGTGGACCAGCACAGTGTGTTTTTATTTGCAAGCATCACATAAAAGTATTAGAGGCATGTTCTATGTGAAGGCTGCAAGTCCATAGGCAATTGGTAACTTGTAAAAGTAGTGTTGGTAGACATCACTGAAAGGACAGCTGTAACAGGAGTCAACTGAATAATTTGGTTTATGTGCAAAAAGTGGTACAGTTCATGTAGGATGTTGGGTTTGAAAGCTGTCTTAGTGAATATACACAGTAACAGTAGCAGAAAGGCTGACAGTGAGGTGGTTTTGGAGACCTCTGACATGTTAACAGTTACAGAAAATAGTCATGCTGGACCAGTGCTTTAGCCTGTAGCCAAAATCTAAAATTGTTAAAAAGTCTGGGCAGTGTCAAAGGCAGGAGGCAATAATAAAATGATCTGCATTGCAAATAGCTTGGAAATATTTAGAGCTGTAAAAGTGGGTTTTATATAATTTTGGAAATTAAGAAATTCAGAGGAATAGTGTGAGGAATATGCTTACAGGCTCTTTTACTCAGAAATAAATGAGAAATGGTAATAAAGGCTGGTCTTGCATTTCAAGTAAGTGATATTTATTCTTATTCACTATTTTCATTCTAAGTATTTTTATTGCCTGTTTTGTGAAGAACAAACTTAAAGCTTTTCTGCTGAAATATAGGTATGTTAATGCAATGTTAATCTGAATGTACACCAAAATATGAATGTTCTCTGTATTAAAACAACTATAAAAATTTTAAGGGGAGATATTCAAAAATTTTATATATTAAAACATATCATTCCAAACAAAATTTCAGTAAGTTTCATCTGGTAGTGCTGGTTTTATTTTGTTTTGTTTTGAGGTTTTTTTGATAGAATGGAGGAGACTGTGAGTATTTGTTAATCAGCTACAATGACAATTAATAGATTTAATCATTTTGGTCACAGTGTGGCACTTGGACTCCAAAAATGGAACAGAATTATTCAGGCTGACAGAAAAATCAGAACATCATCCAAGTGTCTGTCTAAAAAGCTCTAAAACTATTTTACTGTGTTTAATACAGTGTGGCTTTAGTAGAGAAATAATTTTATTGGCACAAGGTTATTTTTTCATAATTCTGCTGAGCTAAATAATTGTGATTTGTGGCCATCAGAGCCACAAGATGAAGACAATGTCCTCATCACCAGCAGTCCTGTCCACACCTGTGATGCAGAGAGTGTCTTTGAAAAGCTGCTTGTTTTCTGGTTAGCTTCTGAGTTTTAGTGGAATCATGCTGAGGGCTGCCCCAGCTGCCACCACATATCCTCACTCCTGCTTAAAAATCAGTAGCACTGCATCACCCCACATTTTCTGTAGTTTGTTTTCCAGCCAGTCAATAAAATGGTCTGATAGTTTTTATGAACATGCTGTTCTGCATGCAGTGAACTGGGAAAGGTGACTGACTATTAACTGACTGTTTTGATCTATAGATACTTTGCATCCTCCTCTGGGTGGAAAGACATGTTGCTTAAGGTTCTTTGCCTGTTGTACAAAATCATTTTTTCCACTTAAAAGCATTTAACTGAACAGTAACCAAGCAGAAGAGTCAATGCACCTTTCCTATGCAGAATTCCTGTCATTCAGAGTGCAGCAGGTTCTATTTTGCAAAGTAATGAAGTAGAGTCAGAAAGTACCTGTCCTTTTCCTGACAGAATCACTGGGGCTAAACCAGAGCTGCTGTTTCTTTTGCAGCTGAGTGGATGTGACCAATAAAAGCTGGGGACAGCAGGAGGAATAGCAATAGGAGTGCTTTCTCCTATTCTAGAAATAGGATCACGGTTCAGTTTCTGAGTCATAGCTAGAAACCGTGTTTCTGGCTCAACTTCAGAAGTGCTTTTAGCGTTGGATTCTGAACTTGGGCTTCTTTTACCATAATTTGAATAGAAAATAAAACTAGAGGAATAAATGTACTGGTATTTTCTAGAAGAATAAGAATACTAAGTATTATCACACAGTAATGTGTTTTGGTCTGATACTCGTTCCATTCTCTTTAACTGAACACAAGCTGGGTAGAGTGAGATAGCAAAGTGTTTGGATAATAAGCTTTCCTTATCAGAAACAATAGAACAATATGGGCATAGCCTGTTCCGAGAGCACAGATTGTGCCTCTGTAGATGGGTGTCCTGAACATTGTGTACAAATTGTGGTCATAATCTATTGGAAATCGTGTTGATTTTTCCTTGATGAGTATTACCAGTCTTCCTATATAGCACTGCTGAAGCTTTCCCATCCCTGTCTGGGAGGAAAGTAACTAATTTGCAGATTTCATCATACATTTAAAATATATTCCTAGTAGTTGTCTCAGATCTTGATCATCCTCCCACTTTGATTTGCTACACATTAGACCAAGTAGAGGAAAGTATTTAGTACAAGAGGGTGTTCTATGTGAAGTCTTTAGTACTGTCTTGAGTAGCTTTTAGTATAACTTCAATCTCAAAGTTCTTTGCAGTATAGCTTTTACTGTCTGAAAGCCTGAATTAGTTAGCTGTAGGAACGTTAAGTGTTGCCCTCTACATCAGTTGATAGGCCTATGCTAATTAGATTTCCTTCAAGAGCTGGAAATACCATATATCAGCACTTAAAAATGTTTTTTATTTGGAGAAAGATACAGTATAGAGAAAGATACAGTTGGATAGAAGCTACTTACTAGACTTAAAAAAAAAAAAAAAATATGGAATTATATATAGATGGGATAATTACTAACTAGCATAGCATTGGCTTTGCTTTATAGAAGGCATTTTGTCCTCACAGTCTTTTATACATAGTTCATAAATTTGTAAGGCAAGAGGATCTGTTGCTTGCCTTTTACTCATTTAGCATTTCCTCATACAGTCTTCATTATCAGGAGCATCAGCTGATGATATTCAGAGGTGGGTGATCTACCTGCAGATTTCTTCTCTTTCTTACATCTGTCTTAAAGCAAGCAAAAAGGCAGGTGAAGATAGACAATGCAAAATACTTGGTATGTTGAACTGACCTGTGACTGGAGGCAAGCAATACAATTGTGAATAAACTTTTTTGCTGAGGAACTTGTTAGCCTATAGATAAGCCTTTTTCTTTTCTTTTTTTTTTTTTTTTTTATTTCTGTGATAGAAGTATTAAACTAAATATTCCAATTTTACCTTTATTCATAGGTTGTATTTTCATTTTGAATGGAGTCGTGCTAACATGCATCACAAGGTTTTTGACTAAATTTCTTAACAGTGATTCCTGTAAATAAATTTCATTTTGTCTCATCAGTTCCTGCTTAGTTTAGTATTCAGTTTGCAGCTATGTTTACCATATTATTTATGGAGGACTACAAGGCTAAGATTGGTTTGAAATGACAGCTGACATAATTCAGTTGATACTGTGATTCACTCAAACATGTAAACAAATGGCAAAGGTATGGATTCACTATTTCCACCAAAAGAATTAGAATTACTGATTCATGGAAATTTAAGTGATCTGTTTACATTTTTTCACTAGAAGGGATTACAGAGTTTTACAGGACTAAGAGTGCTTGCTCACTAGAAATAACGAATTTCACTTTTTGTCTAATGATGTGTGAGCTGATTATTTTTTTTAAGTATTCTAATACTGTATGCATGATGATGGTACAGTGTGAGGAATGAGTGTCTGCCCCATCAACCATAACAGTGTTAATGCTGAGCAAAGGCAGAGTGGTGAGGAGATGCCAATGGCACTGAAAATGCATTGAGGGTGTGATTAAATATAGAGATGTGCTTCTGTTGTAAGCTTAACTGAGTGTAAGGGAAGTTACTTGATGTGTGCTAATGGCTCCATTAGTATGTAGTGTGGCATAATAAAAGCTGATCTCTCGTGCAAAAGAAGAGGATCTGATGTCTGTGTCATTCACATTTGGGGGCCAGGTGGGTTATTTTGGAATAGGTCTAGTCAAGTTGTATTGGTTGAATGTCCATAAATGAATGGAAGGCATAAGATGCACTCTCAAGAGATGAAAACCAAAGAAAGTTGAAAAAATAGAAAAATTTGCTTCAGACCTCCTTATGCAAACTGAAACACTAATGTAGACTTGATTTCTGTAATGACAGGCTCTGATAGACAGCATTTCAGAATAAGTGCTGGGTTCTGTGAGTATCAAATCATATTATGGGAGAGAATAGTGCTCTCAAAGGAGTCCAGGAAGATAAGCCTCCTTATGCTGGGCTAATCATTGTTAATATAACTATATTGATAAAAGACTATGTTGACCTTCTCATATCGTGAAGTAATTTCAGATGAATCTTTCCAAGGCATGCTATTTGCAGTGTGTTTTATTATTTTCCTAGGACAATATTACTAAAATAAATATTATGTGGAGAAAATTATTATTAGGATGTTACATTTCTCAGCAAATAAAAAATTATTAATGGAAAGTTTTGATGAAGCAAGAAAAAAGCTTTTTTTGACATTGAATTATGGAAGCCTCTTTTCTTCACCAAACTTCTATATTAGTATTTAAAATACTATTATAAAATCATTTCTTATTAGTAAATGAGTCTGTCTTTCATGTAGTTGGGAACCTGAATTCCAGATGGCCTTAAAGCATACAATGTATCATATAAAGTTTGAAAACATATATTGCCTCTCTTGGCCTGAAGCTTTGGGTGGCTAGCTGGCGCTGTAATGAACAGTGGAGCATAAAACTAAATATCTGCGAAATTGTGCTCAGCAAAAGAATACAAGTAGTAATTTACACTAAACACAGCCATGAACACATCTATTGCTTGGAGTAAAATTCTCAACATCAACCTTTGTGCTTCGAATAAAGATCTGATGTCAGTACTGTGTACTGTCCTCTCCTCAAACTGGGAACACTGCAGCTTGCTTGAGACAGCCTGGGAATTTTTGGCTGATCAGTAAAAGAAACCTTTCAGGGAATTTTCTTGTCATAGACTTTTAACAATTTCAAGCTACAGTTTAAACCAACACAATTTGGTCATGTAATAGTATGCATTTTTGGCAAATATCATTTTGGGAGTTAGGCAGCAGATAGGCCAAATAGTCTTTATGCAGAAGTACATTCTTAAATTCAGAGTAAATCAGCAGGGATCACGGAGTGGGGTAAAAAGGAAGCAACAAAACCAACCAACAGAAAATCTATTGGTTTAAGTTTCTCAGGTCCCCACTTCCTTTCTTACTCTTCTAGAAGCTTTAATGTATGACAGCACTTCACAGAGTGTCTTATTTCCCTATTCTGAGCAGCACAACTCCATCAGAGGTTTGAGGTTCAGGGCAAGTTTCATCATCTCTCTCACCTTTGGCTTGTGAGGAGATTCATAACAGGTCTTTGAAACCATTTCTCTTTCCATTACATGATTTTTATTATTCATAGGCTATTTATGGAGGGAAGCTTAGTCCTTAGTTTGCATAGTCACTGTGCTTACTAGCATGATGAAATATTGCTGATCTCATACTGCTGCTTTCATTGCAAGACTTGTCTGCTATTTTAATTGTTTAGAGGTGTTTTTCTGAAGTACCATAATGATGTTGTAAAATTCAACACACATATTTTGGAGCAGTTTCTGGGTCAGTAGTAAATTAATCTATTTATGCCTTCATGAACATTAATTTTTTTAAAGTATGCAGGGGTTTTTTTACTATTATTTTAAGGTAAACTCTAAGATGTAGACCATACTTCCAGCATGTTTGTGAATTGATATTATAGAAAATTGATCTTTTTCTGACATTTATGCTGAAATGTTTTGATAAAGCTTTGCCCTTCAAAATTTGAGAAATGCACTTGAGAAATCTTTCTTATGTCATTGCTTCTGCAGTCACTTTTTCAATATTTTTCCCTAGAAATCCTATATAAAATAAATATATGCACATGAATTTGAATAAATGCCTGTGTGCATAAATAAATAAATATATTTCCTATGAAAAATAGCACTTTGGAATCTGATATAAATAACAGGATATCAGAAATCTTTGGAGTACTAAAAGAATTCTTAAGAGTATTCCTAAGAGTAGGGTTTTTTTTGGTAATTTGGAGGGATTTCAGCAGTCAGAGCTTAAAATTATCTCTGAGAAAGCATGAACCCTTGTAGCTAGGTAGCAGCCATTCATTGTCACAGACCACTTAAATATGGTGTTGAGTCTTATCTAATTACTGATACTATTAAAAAATTTTTTTGTGTTTTTCCAGACAAATTTGAGGGTATGGCAATCTAATCTTGCTTTGCACAGATGTGATCAACAACAGGCTTATTGTGTAGCCTCTAAGTAAAATAATGCACAAATAAAATTTGAACGTCCTGTTGTGTCCTGGGCTCAGCAGTAGCAGCCTCTTTTTCTCCTTCTTAGTAGCTGGTGCAGCGCTGTGGTTTTGACTTTCAGCCTGGGAACAGCTCTGATAGCACCAATGTTTTTAGTTGCTGTTCAGTAATGTTAACTCTGACCAAGGACTTTCTGAGCCTCATGCTCTGCCAGGGAGGAGGGAAGCCGGGAGGAAGCAGAGACAGGACACCTGACTCAAACTAGCCAAAGGGGTATTCCATACCACAGCACATCATGACCACTATATAAACTGGGGGCAGTTACCCAGAGAGGTTAGATCACTGTTCGGCTCAGGCTGGGTATCAGATGGTGGATGGTGAGCAGTTGTATTCTCTTCCCTTGTTATTTCCCTTATCATTATTATTATTGGTGGTAGCAGCAGTGGTTTGTG